>JAOWBL010000332.1:7455-17822 GCA_028564865.1 Zenarchopterus dispar | reverse complement strand
ACACACACATATATACATATATATATATATATATATATATATATATATATATATATATATATATATATATATATATAAGCATGAAGCTAATGCAAACAAATATGTTAAGTACGCAATGACATTAAGAATTGCATAGCACTTCCAAACAGCCTGCAGCAAGAACATTAAACAGCAAAAGTAATATGACAATCTTAACACTGGTTTGAAATAACAACACACTTGAGGAGGTGTACACAGCCAAAACCAGATTAACAGTTTTTTTTTTCTTTTTAATTGTACAGAAAACATATGCTCCATGCCCACTTTCTTCTTTATTTAACTTTACCCAAAACGGTGTGGAGGTGTTTTTGTCAAAGTGCAAATACTGGTTCAGGTAGTGCATATCGCTGTCTCAGCAGGATCACTGGAACCAGGTGGTCTCTGTGTGCATGTTTGTGTGCATCTATTACTGACCTCAGTTTGTCACCTTTTTGTATCCCTTCCTTTAAAAAATTTTTAAAAAAAAAATCCATTTATTCCTTTTTTTGGCAGGGATGGGGTGGGGGATGTTATTGCTGTCAAATACAATCTGTTTGTTTGAAAGTCCTGGTTCATTCAAAAACTCCTTTTGCTGTTGTGACTCATTTATAATACACCCACTTCTCTCCTGACTCTAGCCCAACACAAAAATCCACTTTAATGAAAAGCTGCAACAGTTAATTGTGTTTTATCATATTTACTCCCATTATCATTTTGCCTTTATATGAAATCCTCAAGTGTGGATTCAAACTGACAGCAGTCTTGCATTTAAACAACACTGTGGTGGTGGGGTGAGGCATGTTTAAGATGCCAGTGACACCATGAATTATTCCACAGGATATCCAGCCACTATAATTTGTAATGTTTAGACAACAGGGAATCATCATTTCTCAAACATGATCATTGTGGCAAATATTTATCTTTTGTCACTGAATTAGAAAGATAGCAGTATAAAAATGTTCATGGCACATAGTAAATCTTCACAAACTTGATCAACAAACTACAGCTTTCCTTTTTTGTGGCTTGCTCTCAGTCATGTCCCCCAGATGCATTTGTAAACAATTTGATTTAGTTAGGAGGTGTGTGTTAACACAATACCAATAGAGAAAGACATAAGCAATGTTCGTAGAGAAGCAATTACATATGCTCATCAATCTAGATAGGGTTATAAATTGATTTCCAAATAATTTGGGTTACAACAATGTGCAGTGAAACAGATTACTCATTACTGGAAAGCACTTAGCACAGTTTTCCTGCAAATTTACTCCAATGCCAGATCTTATAATGCTCAGAGAAATGTGGAAAAAGCCTAGCTCCAAGTCTGACCATACAGATCTCACAGAGCATGTTAAATGTTTAAGTCCATGAAAAGATAATAAAAAGGCAGAGTTTTTCCAGCATAAAAAGATGTGAGATGGACACCTTTGTGATAAGTATGAAAGTTGTGTATTTTAGCTCTCTGGAGGCACTGACAACAGAATTTGGTTCTTCTGTACACTGTACAATGAACAATACAGAACGACAATAAAGTCTAGTTTTCTAATTGTCCATTCAGACTGGATGAAATTATCTGGAAATCTTCTGTAATTTGTAATAATTATAGAGGACACCTGTGATTTTAATCCACTGCAAATGCCACATGTCTGTGATTTGTAAAATAAAAATTCAGCTGTAAATGACCTACTCTATTTCAGCAAACAGTGAGGTCAAAAGATAATTTTAATTATCCTGTGCAAATGCACATCTCACTAATTCAGTGATTTGCGTGCACGAATCTTTTTAGAAAAATTCATCTAGTAACCTTTTTTTTGCCTCTTCCCTGGCACAATTATGACTGATGTGGAATTATGACTTTAGCCTCTAGCTAACACATAATGATCTGATATTTTTGGCAGATACATACAAAAAAAGTAATCTACTTTCACACGACACACAACAAAAACAAGAAGTTGAGATCAGCAGAAGACAGCGACAATGAAATCATGATATGCGTGGCTGCATCATGCAGTATGAAACTTTTATCTTTCATCAAAGTCAACATGTCTAAAAGCCCAATACTTTCAGGTTACAATGAAAGCTCCAGTTACATTTACTGTTACCATAGCAACTAAAACACATGGGCCAATACAGAGTTTTCTGATTTTGTCACTAATCTCCTTAGTGTTGGATCAGATGCTTTAAACTCAATAATCAAAGTTAACATTAAAAAAAGGTAATAGCTTAATAAAACACAAGACCTGCATGACACTTCCAAGGATCAACGTCTGTAAAATTTAGGAAAACACAGACTTTGCTTATCAGGTATGAACGTGCTGAACTAAATACAAATCTAAATTGTATAGTGTCATTTTAGAAATACTGGCAGAAGTGATTTTAGTCCAGTGTGAATAGCACTTCAGTCTAAAACTGCAGTTGTGGTTCTCCACCACCAGGACAAGATGGTGGCGCTATACCACTATCTGTGCACCGGGCCAAAACACCCAAAGAAGAAGAAGGCCTAGTTCACCTACCACGGCATAGATGTGTCTGACAGTGCACTGACTTTGAGGTTCTTAACTTTGAGACCCTTTGAAACTGAATTTGGCCTGATTCAGTTTACAAACACGCACACACAGCTTCTCTATGTTTCCTTGAATTGACATTATATCTTTTTAGGTAAATGTCTATAATTAAATTTAAAAACGAGTTGCCGGGAGAAGAACTGCAGCGACAGGTGAAATAGTACAGCAAGCTGATGCAATTGATTTAATTAATAATTGATTAATTAATAATAATGAATGAATTTAATTTTTCAATGCCTACAAAAGTGGCAAATAATTTTGAGATTAATTTTGGAGCAACTTGATGAATGAAAAAAAAAAAACAAAAAAAAATAACAACGCCCAATGAAAAACAGGCTAGAATGCAGTCTCTCCTCTGTGGTAATAAAAGATGGACAGCTCTCATTAGCTTTTATTAACCAGGGTTATTTTTAAATGCTTTTTTCCATTTGCATTTTAAACTGTGAACCACAGGGTATGCTTCAATTATTTGCATATTACGATGCTCAGCTCTCCAGAGAGCGTAATTGCAGAAGATGCTTCTACCTACTGCTTCAGTTGAATGGTTTTCAAACTCAACCTTTACAATATTAAGATATTTTTTATTATTAATTCTGTGTTTTGTTTTCAGGCCCAGAAATATTTGGACAAAGACAACATCTTTATGCTTTTAGAGTTACTTTGCTTAAGATGGCTGTAACTTCTGAATGATAAATGACATATTTTTTGTGAAACCTGCTACAGTAAAGCTCAAACTCTACACTTTGATCATGTCTTCATCGCTTTATTTCAAAACCTTTGTGGTGGTGTGTAACAGAAAAAAAATAAAAACTTTTCTTACTATCCAAATATTTCTGGACCTCACTGTGCCTTTATACTGTATGAAAGTCACTACAATACGTACATTAGTTATCCTGCTTGCGTAAATGTGGTGAATTTATTTCAAACTATAAATCCCGCTCTCCCTGTCTGAATTGGACTAATGTGACTCCCATCAAAGCCAAAAAAGTATGCACATCCTGAAAAACTATCCATTCCTTTGGACTTTCCTTTCAACATATCATGACAACCAAACATTTGACCACTTCTGAAAAGTTACCTGCAAGTATTGATTTCATCAACAATATTTGCAACATAAAAATCGAAATAACACATGAAATTGATATTTTAGTGTCATTTCATTATCTAGATCAGGGGTGGGCAAAACTAGTCCTACAGAGCCACTGTCCTGCAGGTTTGAGATGTCTCCCTGCTTTAACACACCTGATTCTAAATAATGGTCATTAACAGGTTGTCATCAAGGTTGGAACAACTCTGTCAAGGACACAGTCATTTGTGTCACGGTGTGAAGAAGCAGAGAAACATCTAAAACATGCAGGACAGTAGCTCTTGAGGACCAGGGTTGCCTACCCCAGATCTAGATGAATTAAAAAGAAACTACTGGCATGGAAAAAGCCTTTTTTGCAAAAATGGTCAAAATTTCAGTGAGGTCATGTAAAATTGCTGGATAATAACGCAACAGTTAAAATAAGTTATTTATGGAGCGGTGCTGCATAGTTTACCAGGTTTAGCGGGTGCCCAGCATGTGGAGGCTACACTCCTGGTGCCCAGGTTCAAGTCCCGGCCTGACTATGACAGTTATAGCCTGTGATAGTATTCAATAATATGTTCAGGTGTGATTAGCAGCACCATGTGGATTCTAATGTCGTTTTGCACTATCGGTAAAAGAGTACAAAGAATATAAAGTGAGCTTAACGCAGAATAGGCTTGACCAGATACAAATGTGGTGTAAAAGCTTCACTGACAGTTACAATATTGCCTGAATGCAACGATTGTTTCAAAATGTTGTGCAGCACAATATTAATTTGAGGGTACCAGCTAGTTTGTCTAAACCAGCTTTATCAGTTAGTTTGGTTTTTTTTTTAATGATTTTGTTGATTAGTTAATTAGTCTATTTTTAGCAATGTACTATTTATAATTACTTTTGTCATTTTCAAGTTATTTCAGCGACCATTGTAGGTTTTTCTTTCTTTAGATTAAGAGTACCAACAAATTAGTCCACATATGTATCTAGAAAACCTGCAAAGCTGTTTAGGATCCCAGAAACGATTCTCTTCATTCAAATAGGCTCAGTATATTCTCCACATATGCTGCTGCAGATTACCCTTCCTAGATTTAAGAGCATTATTCTATTATAATGTGGTATTTATGTGACCTTGGCCCCTGTGTGTGCATTATTATCTTAATCACATAATAACAACACTTGTGCTGTTCATGCAAATGCAGGCAGTGATGAGTGATGGGTGGTTGACTGAGGCGAGTCTTGCCTTCTTTCCATTCTCCATGGTACTCCTCGCCATTGGAATAGGTGAAGGATCCTCGTGTCAGGGTCATGGGTCCTGCTGTCACACATGACAACACATTAAAAAAAGCATCAAGGCATGTCAACCTGCAGAGAGTTACAAGCGTAAGTTCTTCAATGTGTCAGACTGCCGTCTGAGCAGTCAACCTTAAATTATACATCCAGGAGGCCTGGAGGAAGTGTACACACCCAGCTACTAGCTCAGCACATGGCTTCTAATAATAGTCGAGCTTAGGCACAGGCCAGATTACAGTTTCAAGGTATTACTGGGATTTTAAGAAGCCACAGTTTCAGGACAACTAAAATTTTCTGTCCCATCATTAATGCAGTATGTGTTATTTGTTGTGAACACCTGCAAGAAGAGTCACAACTTAAAATATGATTTCACATGTACTGGAGCATCGGCAATGTAAATGTTAAATATACTGTATATATATATATATATATATATATATATATATATACATGTTTATATACGTATATATATATATATATATACATATATATATATGTATATATATATACACTTGAAGGGTTTCTGCACATCCTTGATAAAAACAATTATAATAGAAGATAAACTGTAAATGTTGAGATGGGTTTGTTCAATGAAGTTTATCTGGAAGCAAGAGTAAAAGTTCCTGATATAAATGGGACAAAATAAGTAAGTGTGTCCCTCCGAGACAAGTTCACACTATTGTCACAATAAAGTAGCTGAAAGTCACAGGAGATGGGATGAACTTTCTGACAGTTCTGCATCTTTTACAGAGCAGTTTCCCCCCTTTTTTAAGCTGAACTTTAAAGCCACAGCGAACAAGAAACGTGACACCCCGCCTCCTCTCTCCCACACTGGAATATGAATATCAGAAGTTTCCCCCTCCATCTGCAAGTTGCATGATAATCCCCTCAGACTGATTCTGGTCTGATCTCTGCAGCTGCTGCGAGGGAAGAGCTGAAAAACAGACTTGCAGCGAGAAACAAAAGTGGAAACATGCAGCACAAGGCAGAGTTGTGAGGGAAGAAGGTCATTGTCTCTGTGGTAATGGAAATTTTTAGACAACTGCACCCTCGACCCCTTTGAGCTGCCCTTCCTCCTACTCATCTGCAGCCTCCAGTGAGCTGCAGGAACACAAGCGTGTTTTGATGTGGCTCCACAAGAGAGGGTTTCAGTGTGGGTCCGATTGTGGTTCTGAGGCTCGGATCTGTAGAGGATGATGAAACTGTGAAGGTAGGATGAGGTGCATTTAAATGTTTATTCTCAACACCAATAAGAGCAGAAAGATATCACAGTTTCCACATAGAGCACATTTTATCACTCTGTAATCCCTGCGGGAAATAAACAGACACCATTATTAGCTCTAAGATTTAAGAAACAAACAAACAAACAAACAAAAATCTCATCTGGTTATTACCGAGTCTTAAAATGAACTAACTGCTTACAACTTAAATTGAACAACAAAAACAAATTACATATTACACTCTGTCAATTAAAAGTAAAAGGAGCAACTAAGGGCTGATTTTAAATGCATGTGATTAATTAATCATCGTCGGGCCTAAACACTGCTATTAGACGGAGGTTTTACCAGGTTAGTAGTTTTGTTTCAGGTATGTGTTAACACAATGCCAAGGAGGAAAAACATCAGCAATGATCTTAGAGAAGAATCTGAAAAGTATTATAAAGGGTATTTCTAAACAGTCCAATAATCTACAATCAGAAAAATAATTTCACTGGAAGAAAACAAAACATTTACAATCTTTCCAGGAATAGACATCCTAACAAGTTCAGCCCTGAGTTCAGACTGTGCAATGCTCAGATAAATGGCAAAAAAAAGTAAGCCATTGAGCTATATCTCTGACTCTACAGGGCTCAGTTAAAATGTTGAATGTTTCATTTGTTAAGACAATAAATTAGGGACACAGACGTCAAACTAACACATCATATCAGCACAAATAACTCAGATGGTTGCAGCCTTACTCTGCAAAAACTCATTTCTAAGAAAGTAAAAACGCCTTGTTTTAAGAAAATTAGAACATTATTTTAGACTATGTTAATAGTTATAAGAAAAGTTTTCTTAACCCATTGGCAGAGGTATTTTTGTTTAAAATAAGACAATTGGACTAGATTTAAGAATATTAGGTTTATATCTAGTGGGGCTTTTTTACAGTGCAGGACTTCTGTCATTGATTGAACCTTGAACTCTTCTATATATCAAAGTGTTCAAGCTTGTAATGACTCCAAACACACTAGAAAATCTACAATAAAAGTATTAAAAACTAAAATAAACAAGATATTGTTCAATATCCAGACCTCCAACTCAAATGTGTAGAAACAAATGTCTGCAAACCTCAATAATAATAATAAGAAGAAGAATAAGAAGAGTTGGCCAAAAGTCCTTCAAAATGACATCAAAAAAGAAAACTTTATCACTACTAAAGATGGCTCTACTACCTAACAAATCATAGGAAGATGATTTTCACAAACTGTTTTTCCATTTTGGTTGAGGTTTTTTAAATAAGTGAAATAAACACTGCATTAAGTGCAGTGCTTTGACATGCTCACATATACAATTTCACTAATGATAAGTGGGCTGCAGAAATTTTGATTGGTTGGTGCTTGTGTCAAAGAAAAATGTAATTTTATTTAACTTCTGACTGGTGCTTCATCAGAACTTCACAACAGGTCCACAATTTAGCTCGTCAGTACGTCACATTCAAAGTCAAAGAGTGTCGAAGCCGAAAACGTGCGAGCGAAGGGTTGGAGCTGAAGGACGGGTTTTCCACATGACTGTTTTTGAAGAATAAATTTACTCTTCACAATGGTCGTTGTGTGATGCCTGATGATATTTTCACAGGCTAAAGGAAACAAACATTTCTTGTCCCTTTTGTACAAAAGAGCATTGAAACCCAAAACCGGGCTCTGCAAACTTCACGAGTTGTTCCCCTAGTGAGGGCAAACCACAGCCTGAATTGGATTTTTATTTTCTCTTTCAAACTTTTGAATAGTTTCTGTACCAAAAGCATGTCCCCAAGGTGATCTTCTCAGTAAAGTTTAAAAAAAAAAGGTACATTCACGCTCATCCACTGCTAAAAGTTTCAGAACCAAATTATTTCTCTTTATCTGTGGCTTTCTCAGACAAAAGAAGCTCTGTTCACCATCCTGAGGGATCTGCGACCCGGCGATCGTTTTAACTTCATCAGCTTCTCCAACAAGGTCAAAGTTTGGCAGCCGAATCGCCTCGTCCCAGTCACGCCCCTGAATATCAGAGACGCCAAGAAGTTTATTTACATGCTGATGCCTACCGGGGGTGAGATGTTACCACTGAGCATACCTTCTTCACCATTTCTTCATTTTTTTTCTGGATTTAACTAAATATGATAAATGACAAATGGTCAAAATGGACATCATTACCATCCACCGCAGGCACAAACATCGACGATGCCATCCAGACCGGTTCCTCTCTGCTTCGTGGTTATCTCTCGGGTCCTGACAACAGCCCCAACAGCGTCTCCCTCATCATTTTCATGACGGATGGACGGCCCACTGTGGGAGAGGTGCAGTCCACTTCCATCCTGGGGAACACCCGCTCGGCCGTGCAGGAGAAGTTCTGCATCTTCACCATCGGGATCGGGAATGACGTGGATTACCGGCTCCTGGAGCGAATGGCGCTGGAAAACTGCGGGATGATGCGACGCATCAATGAGGATGCAGATGCCAGCGCTATGCTTAAAGGGTAATTTTTTTGTTTCTCCTGACTCTTCGAGTTCTTTTTATATGTTGAAGAAATTTTTTTTTACGTCACAGATTATGTCTTTCTACTATTTAATGATAAGATCTCAGAAAGTGGTCCGAAACTGGTGTTAAGAGTGATGAAAGTGTCCCTGAAAATGATCTAAAACTGGCCTGGTCCAATAACATGGAGGTGGCCTAAAACCAGTGCGAAACCCATCTGAAGGTCACGAGAGAGAAGCATGTTGAAACTGGTCTCAAGTGGTCTTTTAGCTGTCGTCTTCACAATTTTTAGAAAATAATCTTTGGTGACTTTGAAAAATGTTGTTGTAGAGTGATCTTAGCTGTTATATAAATCTGCTGAGAGGGGTTTGAACTTCAGGTCTTCCACTTAAAAAAAACAAACAACTAAAATTCAATTTGTCTTAGTCTAAAACCAGTTTGAATTTGGCCCAGATCTGTCTTTATAATAAATTGCTACTACAGTTATCTTAAAACAGGTCCAAAGCTACCTGAGTGTGGTCCAAAAGTGGTCTGAAAATGTGTTCTGATGCAATCTGAAATGAGCTGCGAGGCAGGGAGGTTCTTGCAAAACACGTGAGCTCAGACTCGAGACAGACAAAACACTGCAGGTTCAAAACCATCTATTTGTGGTCAAAGAACAACAAAAACAGCTTTTATAGCGTTTTATATATTTATTTTTGAAGTTTCTACCTTCTTCAAATAGTTTCTGCAGACGACTTCTCAAGCTTTCTGACACAACTTGTTTCTAAAATCTGGTTTAATACAAGAATAAAAGTAAGTGTACTAAAATACACAAAAAATTTAAATATGGACATATTTTTCATTAATAAACTTCATCTGAGATTGGTTTAAACATGTATTCTTGGGAAAGGTCCAAGCGTTACAAAATAGTGGGGAACAAAACATCATAGACAGATTGAACTTCACCTACCAAGAGAAAGTGTAACAGTGAATCCTGATGGGGCCTAAATCTTTAATGAAACAGGGCTGATTTTAGTCTTTACTTCCTGATTTTGGTTTGTAGTTGCTGGTTTTTGTCTGTAGTTGGTGATTTTGGTCTGTAGTTGGTGATTTTGGTCTGTAGTTGCTGGTTTTGGTCCGTAGTTGCTGATTATGGTCTGTAGTTGCTGATTTTGGTCTGTAGTTGCTGATTTTGGTCTGTAGTTGCTGGTTCTGGTCTGTAGTTGCTGATTTTGGTCTGTAGTTGGTGATTTTGGTCTGTAGTTGGTGATTTTGGTCTGTAGCTGCTGGTTTTGGTCTGTAGCTGCTGGTTTTGGTCTGTAGTTGCTGATTTTGGTTTGTAGTTGCTGGTTTTGGTCTGTAGTTGGTGATTTTGGTCTGTAGTTGCTGGTTTTGGTCTGTAGTTGGTGATTTTGGTCTGTAGTTGGTGATTTTGGTCTGTAGTTGGTGATTTTGGTCTGTAGTTGGTCTGTAGCTGCTGGTTCTGGTCTGTAGTTGCTGATTATGATCTGTATTTGGTGGTTTTGGTCTGTAGTTGCTGATTTTGGTCTGTAGTTGCTGGTTTTGGTCTGTAGTTGGTGATTTTGGTCTGTAGTTCCTGATTTTGGTCTGTAGTTGCTGGTTTTGGTCTGTAGTTGCTGGTTTTGGTCTGTAGTTGGTGATTTTGGTCTGTAGTTGCTGGTTTTGGTCTGTAGTTGCTGATTTTGGTCTGTAGTTGCTGGTTTTGCTCAGGTATCAA
>JAOWBL010000331.1:0-17825 GCA_028564865.1 Zenarchopterus dispar | reverse complement strand
TGTTCTTTGAAAAAGCTGTCTATAATCTGGAACATTTCTTCCCCGGTCATCTTTCCTGGCAGCTTTTTGCAAAATAAGCCAAAGGACATGATTTTATGACCATGGGTTTATTTGTGATAAATGTTGGAAAGGAAACCAGTTTTTTGCAGCAATAAATCATGAAAAGCTGTAGTGATTGTACAGTAGTATCAAATAATTTAACACAGCTCAGATTTTCTGATTTCCATGAGACCAGTCCATTTCCCCATGGAGTTGGTGTGACTAAATCTGTCTGCTACCTGGCCTTAGCAATACAAGAAGTATCCTTCATATGTGTGCCTGTGTATTATATACACATACATATTACATACACACACATAGATGAATTATACACAAATGAAATACACAAACACACCCTAAATAGCAGAAAATTACATATTGTTTTTTAATTAACATGTCACAGGACCAAGGATACTGATAAGGCAGTGGGACCGAGAGACAAGTTGAATCAGAGACATGGATGGGTTCTGGTCCACAATAAGGATAAACACTGCAGACTGATCACATCAAACTATTTACATCTACCGACTTATAAAGTTGTTGAGAGATATGGACAATATGTACATATCTCTATAAATAGACATGTGGAATGTGTTTTATTTACGTTTGCAAAGACAGGTAAACGTAGAACATGTCATCCAGTCATCTTATATACAACATTCACTTATTTTATCACATACAGCAGTATATATTGTCCAGAAACAGTTCATATCTTTTTCAGTCCTGTACTTGATGCTACAGGACTTAAAACAATCTGCATTTAGCCAAAGTAGATCTTCACAGGCGGTATTTCTGAGACATTCCATTGGTGGCCCTGGTTGATGAAACATTAATGATCACCTGCCCAGTCAGCTGCAAGAGGCCTGAGAGGAAGGCATTCATAAAGGAGAAACTCATTGCAAAATCAATGGAATGACCAAGTCAGTTACATTTTTCTGACATATTACTAAGAAATTCTAAACGATGCAGCTGACATGGGTAAATCTGTTTTTAAGATGAACACACAGATGCTAGGATATGTGAACATTACCATTATAGTGCAGTTGTTGTTTCACTAAAGAACTGACTAGTTTAGGTTTAACAGCAAAAAGTCCTGGTCAAAACACATATTTGTCAGTGTTTAAATATGAAAGAATCATGAAAAAACGTCTTTGATTGTTAAAAGAAATAATTAACTTTGAATCAACTAATCAGCTCTCTTGAATTGATGACAATTAAGGTCCTTTGACACAATTATAAATGATAAGTTTTCAAATGGTACTATCAGCATTACAGATACTGAGGCCAAGACAGCTTCACTATGCTGTGCAAATCATTACAATGGATGAGAGATTTGAGTGAAATAAGCCCCCTTGTATTTAAAATTGGGCAAAAATCAAGTGACAGGCCAAGAGGAACTTCAATATACAGTAATATCTGACCTGACAAGATGGTCATGTTGTCATGTTAATGCTTATTTAAACAGATAGAGGGTGGCCTTATTATTCTCTAGAATAATAGTAAGGCAGTCTGTTTAATCTTCTTGTTCCCTGATTTTTTTTACAGTAAATTTTTTTTTGCTTTCACAGAAATAGAAAGATTGGGCTTGTGCCATGTCAGAAGTAAAATTAAACTTCAGCCACATATATTGAGCAGGACAATGTTAAAAATAATCAATAAACTCTATAATCAACAGATGATTCTCTCTCAGTTCAGACTCTTCTCCATTTCTCACATAATGCCAATACTTCCCACAGAGAGCCAGTTGAAAGCTTTGAGCAGTTTCTGACAGTTCAAATCTTAAGTCCTGTTCAGTGACTGCACTAACAAAGGAAGGAGATTTTCCTGCAGGTGGTAGTCCTTGGTGTTTTTTTCTCCATTGACAGCTTTTCCTGCTACTCATCAGCTCCAGTTTGTCGAAGAGCCTGAGATCGATGGCCGGATGATTCCCTTGGGAGAAGGCTTAGATCCAAACCAGGACATCTAGAACACAGAACACACCAGTCATGAGCTGAACTTAAAGATAAGTTCTGAACACAATAGATTTTCCTTGATATCACCTTTGAAATTAGCACTGAAAAGGCCTATGTGTTTATGGAGAAATACTTTGCTAAAGAAATGTACCATTCTGTGTCTAAAGCTTTTGATAAAACTAAAATGAACACAGACAGCAATGGAGAAAAGACCCAGCAACACAACTAAGGTTCATACATGAAGTTACAGTTCTTGTTAACTGTGATTATTGATTTTCTGCAAGTTGTTATCTGCCCATTCAAAATATAAATTTATTCAATGAAACTCTTAGCTGTTTTGAGTAATATTCCTTATTGTCAAAAAAACACAGAGCTCAATAAGTTGATGATGAGCAGCAAAAGATATTCTTTTCTAAAATATTCAATAATGACCATTCAGCAGCTATCTAACAAACATTACCACAAGTGAGGAATGAACAAGCTGGTTGTTAAAAAACACTAACTTTGTACTCCAGAGTTTGCTTCAGCATGTCCTCCTCTTCTTGAGTGAAGTTTAGCAGCACAGAAACAGCTCGAATCAGCTGATACGCCTGAAACAGCAAGAAGCACAAACATATTCAGTGTGGGCTGTAACAAAGCATCTGTTATATACACAACACAGCACACATATATGATGGATGACTGACCTCAGCCTCTCTAGATGACATAAACTTGAGGACGACGTGCTTGAGATACTCAAAATTGATCTCTCGCGAGTCGTTGAGGTCTGAAGTGTTGGTCACTATGGTGTTGGATGTCGGCGGACTTGGAGTGGATGGTGGTAGCAGTAGTTCTGGACAGACTCTCTCTTGTTTTTCTGCCTGACTCTCGGGCAACTTCTCCTTTCCTTCAGCTTCTGACTCGGGCTTTAGTTTCTTGAGTGCAAAGATGGACAGACATATGAATTAGCAATGAATCTCAAGTTGAAGGAACACTTATTTTTTTAACATGACATCAACAATTTTACCAGCTCTTTCTGCAAAGTCCTCTTTAACTCTGCCAGTCTCTGCTGCAGCTGCTTGATAGTCTAGAAAGGACAGGGTGTTGATGTGTGGCATTAGTGTATTTCCATGCAAAGATGTTCATGAATATTAAAAGGAGGAGGGACAACAGGCTGTACATAAAAATAAATTAAATTTTTAAAAAAGTGTCTGACCCTGTTTTTGTCACTGAGCTGCTGCTCCAGCTCTCTGTTAACCTTCTGGAAGTGATGCAGATCATCCACAGTCACACTACCATTCTGGTCCTCCTCACACACCTCAGGGCTATGAAGCTGCTCTGTCAGGGTTTCCACTTCCACCTCCAGATATGAAATCTAGACAATACACACCAAACAGTGTAGAGTATGAATTCATGTTCCATTTAAAGATTAAACACAGTATCTCATAATTACATAGAAGTTGTACTAAAGATTTACAAATAAAATTAACCCTGAAAAACCAAGAATCACAGTGATGCTTATTCTGGAACAAAGGATGCTTTGTAAATTCATTCCCTCCAATCACCATTTGATTATACAATTCATCTGTGGCAGGTCACTTGTGTCACAGATAAATACGCTATTGCACAACACCTCAAGGAAATGTAATAATAAATATCTAGGACAAAAAAAAGTACCTCTTGAAGTGAGTTCTGGACTCAATTCTTACCACATGCATTAAGTCTTATAAACAGTGTCTATTATTGCTGTTCTATATACCTTGCCCATTTTTACATAACTTTTTCTCAACTAATAATATTTTTTTATGACTTACTTTTATTACACTTGCAATTTTCCATTGTAATTTCTAGGTTTGCTTTTTGTTTTGTTTTGTTTTTCCAACAGTCCTCATTACTTTTTTCCTGCAACAACTTCCATCTCAGGATAAATGAAGCATGTAGCTCTACCAATGTTATTTGCTTTTTGTTCAAGCTCAAAATTTTTTTTCTGAATTGCTTAAAGCCATTCAGGATTTTTGAAAAACAGCATATTGCATATTATCAAATTAAGTATTTGATTAGAAATGCTTCATTTTCCCTCCTAGTTCAATATCCGCAACTTCAGAACTGCAAAACATCATGAGGGAGGGATCAGCTGACTTCACTTCAAAAACTGAGGAGAAGAAGGACAGTTCACCAGTCAACATAGCTTTCATAAAATCAAGGCACGAGTGTAAGGATTATACACTTGTGGGAAGAGAAAATAAGCTGGTGGATTTTATTGCGGCTGGAGGGCAAAGGTATAAAGATCTGGAGCCTCATGAATTGCACAGCTTTTATAATGAAAGAGGGTGTATGCCAACATCCGGAAAAGTACGTGTGGGCAAAAATATTTCAGATGTATGAATGTGTGCATACATTTGTTCCTGTGCACAATTTCCTGAACACATTCTAATATATATTGATTTGGCTGTAGCTGCGTTTTTTTCCCCCATTAATAAATGCAAAAGACTACAAATAGCAGCAGACATCAGCTTCTGTTCAAACAACAAAGGCAAACAGACCAGAAACTTAAAAAAAATAAGAATAATTTCACAGAATGTATGTATATCTTAGGTGGAGGCAAGACAAAATACTTAACTTGGTGGCATTTCCTACGGTGGAAGTGGCAAAAGAAAAATATGTTGAGTGGGAGTATGCTACTAAGGCTGTAAAGCAGCAAGCACATCATCGGACTAGTCGACCAGACTGAATGAGCAATCACCAAACACACAAATACAGGGAATGTCTATCTGTGGCATTTGACTGAGATTTTATTTTATGAAGCATACATCCATTGTGATGCATCATCTTCCTGCTGACTTCACTCATGACCCTGCACTTCTTGCAGTCAGATTCAGCTTCATCACAATCTTCATTTGAATAAAAGAAAAACTGAATACATACTCAGCAGTACCTCTGTTTTACATCAGAGTACTGTCCAGTCAAGAAGATGAAAAATGTAGTTGTTTTTTTTTTTTTTTTGACATATTTAAAATTTGGCAAACAAACTGATGCTGTCACTAAAGCAAGCTTTTGCAAGCTTTCTCTTTTAAAGTGAAGTTCTTCTTGTCCAGCAGTGATTTGAAAAAGGCAATGCATGCTTTTCTCAGTTCCCACTGAATTAACTACTGCACTGCACTTTACACCAATATTACCCGGTCCTCACTTCATCATCTGCAAGTGATAGAAAATGCAACTGCTCACCTTTTAACTTGTTAATCCAAAATCACCCACATCACTCCAATTCCGTACACCCTCCAAAGGCCCTGGGTTCACCACTGCATTGAAAAAATGTTCATGGTTGTTTTTAAAGCTCTTGATGTCCTTGCTCCACTTTATCTAAACTTTTAACTACCCATCACCCCAGAAGAGCTCTTCAGTCATCTGCTTTAATTCTGATAGTGACCCTGTCCACCTATCCAACTTTAAAACTCCATTTGTTTGGTTTGGCTTTTAACAAGTTTTAGCATGGTGTTATTTTCAGATTGTTATTCTTTCATTCATTTTATAACTATTTTGTAATTATTGTTAATTATTTATTATTCATCTGACAAGTCTGCTGTGATTTGTCTTGTTTTTAATAGAAACCCTTTTGCCTCCTTTGTGTTGTCCTAAAGCGCTATATAAATAAAATTTGACTGACTGATCTTCTAGGTCGTCATACTTCTGCTCTCCAGCTGCAACAAAATCCACTAACTCTTGTTTTTTCTTCCCACAAGTAAATAATTCCTTTTCCCATTAAATGTAATCTAACCCTCACCTTGATTTTCTGAAAGCCATGTTGATTGGTAAACTCTTTTTCAACTCTTAAATTTAGGAGGTGGGACATAGAAATACCCGTGTCAGCTGACCGCTTGTGTTGCCCCCTAATGTGATATTTTGTGGTTCTTGGGTTGTCCATATTAACAATATTTAAAGACATTAATTCATTAAGAATGGCTATTAATAATGATTTGTTGACTCATGTCAAGTATGTTCAAAGGTTTTGAACTGTGAGCTGACCCGTGCCTGGCAGCCATTTAACTGCTGAGTCTGGCCAAACAACTCTTCCTTTATGCTCATCAGCTGCGAGTCTTTGTCAGCCTCCACCTGCTGCAGCTGTGCTCGCAGCTGCTCAGCCTCTTCCTGCAGTGAGACAAACAACACCTGCCGACTCTTCACCTCTGCAACACAAATATATATGTGATTTTGAATTACAAATTAAAGAAAACAGATTTAAAAATGATTTAATCTTAATAACATCTGATATGTCAGAGTTAAATAAAGAATAAATGGTAACAAATTTGAACTAGTGATCAATAAGCAAAGAATTATGAAAATTGTAACAATACTCCTTTAAAGCTTAAGATTGTCTTTGTTTACCATTCTGAATAGTTTGGACATCCTCTTCTTTGAGTTTTAGCTTCTTAATGGTGGTAGACAGTTCTTGCTGTGAGTTCTGGAGAGCAATGGTCAACTCTCTAACCTGGCATTATGCACAAGGAAGCATTTGTCACTATACACCATTTCACCCAAACACAACAGCAGCAAGCTCTGGGTCTCTTTTCTAATCTTGTAAATTTTAAGTGACAAAGATTAATCCTCAAGTGATACTGGTACATGTTAACAGAAGGAGCTCCCAGTGTTGTGAAACAGCTGCACCATTCATGTGGGACAGTATGTAAACCTTTCTATTTCCTGACATGATGAGTGTTTCAGTGCAGACCTGAGTCTGCAGCTCTTCCTTCTGTCGCCTGGTTTCCTCTAGAGCTTTGGCTATCTCTGTGCTCACTGTCTGCTGGCTGTTTAGCTCTGCCTGAGGGAAGAGACACAGAGAAGAAAAATACACTTTGCTTCTCTCTCTTGAAAAGATATAAACACAATACATTCATGCTCTTTTTAAGCATTACCTAGTTTTTTATACCTAGTTAATATAAAAATTCTGCAAGGTTTTTTATTATTTTATGCATGTATATTACAATTTCACTAAACGTTTGCACAGTGCAATTAAAAAAAGTTGAAACACTTTATAATTATTTTCAATACAAATTTTTGAACAATTCATATTTACAAGTTTTATCATGTAACCCTATATGACCTGCTGGAGCGCTGGCGCTCCTATTCGCATATTGATTTTCAAAATGCCTGTAGAATTTTAACCAACTAGCATGCAAAAATGTAAAAATATGCCTAGGCGAACTTGTTCTATGGTAGGTCATAAAGGGTTAAAAAACAAAACAGAATTTCATTTAAAAAACAAATCTTTCACAACTGAAAAAGCTAGACTTTTAAAAGCATTCACCTTGCATTGCTCCATCTCCTCTGTCCACTGCTTGACACAGGAGTTCGCCTCCATCATCTGCTTATCTAGATCAGCCTGCCATACAAAGACCAGGATCCCAAAAAGATTAGTCTGCTTACAACAGGTGTTTTCAAAAGCTCAATTTAAAGTTATTTTTCTGTAGGAAATACATTTATATTAGTATTTAGTCCATTACATATTAGCACTTTTCACTGTTAAAATAATAGTTTTTATTACAACTGAAAGAACTAAAAGAAAATGAACACAGAGTTGTATGGTCAGGAGCTGCGGTGGAACAGTCACTAATGCTGTCCAATGTAAACAATTACACAAATATCCTAAATAAAGTCTAAATAACTGCAAAGGAATATCTGCAAACATACCACCCTGTCCAGAAGTGTTTGTTTGTCTGTCTGTAATGTAGTGATGATTTCTTCAAGTTGAATGGCCCTCTCCTGGCTCTGCTGCTCTAACAAACAGAACTGCTGATCCAGAAAGACTTTTTCTGCACTCCACTCTCCTTCCTAAACCAAAGTAGTACATCCTTAAAGTTATACACAGAAAATGGTCTTAATCTTAACATGACAGAAACCTGCACACCAGGGCCCTGTTTTACAAAGGAGGTTCAACAAAATCTGAGTCAAAAAACAACTTGGAGCCAACAAAGTCTTAGTTCAGAAATTCTGAGTTTACATGTATATCTGTATGTTTACATCATGTTTAGGTTTATTTACGCTTCTATGTTTATATTTACATTTGTAAGTGTATGTTCAAATTTACAACTGTTTGCTCATATTAACACTTGATAAGCAACAAGCAAATTGATGTTGTAGTTCTTACCAGTTTCTCAATGTACTGCTCTTTCTCTGTGATCTGTTCTTCTGCACTCCTCAGTCTCTCATTACTCTCCAGAACTTGCTTCTCCAAGTTTATGATCTAAAAGAAGTAAAATAATGCAATTATTGTGCTTGGGATGAAATCATTTTTCCTGAGGCAAAGGATCAGGTTGGTTTTCCCAGTCTTAACTTTGAATCCTCAGCTAAAATATCAGCTTTCTATTACCTCCTTCCTACAGTACTGTATCTGTACTCATATAGCTTACTTGTGTGTCTGTTCTCTCTGTGTAGGCCCTGGATGAGTCATCTTTGTGTCGTAGTAGAGTCTGTAACTCAGTAATACTACAGTTCATCCTGGATACCTGAGGTCAGATGAAAATTCAGTTCATACTCACATTTGCATTGGCATGATTTCAGAAAACTATCAGATTAAATATGTCTTGTTAAATCTCAGGTCCTGAGATTATCTCAGACTTTTCTTTGTAAAGCCTCAGACTTTAGAGCTCATTAGGTAAGCTGTACCTGAGCCTCGAGAGAGATAACACTGTCAGTATGATTTGTCCGCACAGCCAACAACTCTGCTCTTGTGTCCTCCAGGTTCGTCTCCAGGCTGGACTTCTGAAAAACCAACAACAGCACTGATAAAAAATAGAAATCAAATAAGAAATAGTTTTCTCCATTAAAAAAAGAAAAAACAACATTATTTATTGAAATAATAGTAAATTAGTATGAAGTCTGGACAACAGAGACATGGTTTCAGGATTACTGAATTTATTGTGTATTTGCTGTTATAGTTTTTGCAACATAATCTGTGAGCCAAGCAAAGAAAGCACATCACTAAATTTCCCTCCAAAAATAAATTTGCTTTTTGATAACATCATGTGTCACCAAAATCATTTGAATAAAAGATGCTTTCATTCATTCTATAAATTCAAATTAAACTACAGTATAGTCTACCTCCTGAAGAAGTGCCTGTAGGTGCTCATCTTGGCTCAGATTTCCTTGTAACCATCTTTCCAAACAGAGCAGTTTTTTCTGAAGTTCCACCAGCAAGCGATCCTTGTCTTTCTCCGTCACAGCAGCCTGATGTCAAACAGATAAATGTCTGAACAAAAAGTTTCTCATCTTGGAAACTTAAAAATATTTAAAACTTGAACTGAAGCAAAAGAAAAAAATAAATTTCTCAGT
The DNA here is from genome assembly GCA_028564865.1 of Zenarchopterus dispar. NCBI lineage: Eukaryota > Metazoa > Chordata > Actinopteri > Beloniformes > Zenarchopteridae > Zenarchopterus > Zenarchopterus dispar. The sequence goes on along the minus strand of JAOWBL010000331.1, from coordinate 8,529 downwards.
TCACCTCTAATTTTACATCTATTTGATCCTATTGTCTTCTGTTTCAAGTTTACCAGTAGGATATCATCATTAATGATAAAATGCACTATTATTATTTTCTGACCTTTTGTTGTTGCAACTTCAAGCTGTCATTTTCATCCTGTAAATCATGAAGGGACTTCTCCAGGACTGTCACCATTCTCTGTGACTGAAAAACAAAAAAGTCAATAGTCACTGAATGAAAGGTTGTAGCAGAATGTAGTGTGGTGTGGATGACTTGTATTCAGGACTAACCCTCTGGAAATCTTCAGAAACCTGCTGGATGACTGACTGCAGCTCTTGGCATCGTCTTTCCAGCTCACAGATCTTCTTGTCTGCTTCCTCCTTGAGCAACTGAAGTTCTTCTCTGCACAAACGCATTAAAAGGCTATTTGGCTTCTAGGACTGTGTCCCAATTGTCATAGGCCATACAGGGAGCAATATATAACAGGCTTTAAAAAATACATAAAATCTCACCGCTCTATTTCAAGCTCCGAGTTCAATTCGGAACTCTCTTCATGCTGCTGCTGCAAAGTCTGGAGTTTCCCCCAAACCTCAGACAGTCCTTGTTTTGCTGACTGAACTTCAGTCTCCTTCTGCTGAAGGTCCTGCTCCTGCTGGCTGAATAACTCCTCTTTCCTCAACAACTGAATTGCATTAATCAAAAATAACAATTATTTTCAAAGAATAAACTGTGAACCACAGAAAATGTAGTAAATTCAGGCTTTCTCTCTACTTTAAAAAAAAAAAAAAGATTTTTTCAAATACTGAGACCTTCTTGTCCTGCACTGATTACACTAAACAAATTCAGGTTTTTAACCATCAAAAAGATCTTGCCAAACTTCACAAGTAAACACTGTTTAACTTTAGGGTAGCTCTTGCTGCTGAAACCCCTCCAGTTCATCCAGGTCATCCCTTTTCTGGAAGAATATTTTAAACTTTGTTCCATCATCTTCTCAAGTTGAGCTGACAGGGCAGCCTTTTTCTAAACAAGCACAACTATATGGCACTTTTTATGGCACTTGGGGATACTTTTCCCTCTTCACACAGTCCAAAGTAGCAGAGTATGCAGGAATACGTAAAAATGAACATAACCAATGCCTGTTTTAGTATTTAAAAATATCCCGATACATGCACTGATCGCAACACTTTCTGCTGATTCTGACTTCTGATTTTCTTAAAGCTCTGACCAGCTAACTCCAATTAGTCTAAGAACTACAGTCAACCATAAACCCAATCATTTCTGTACCACCATAATTAACTTTTTAAACTTTGATTTATAGGAAAGCCATAAAAAAGTGGATAGAGGTCTTTATTTAAAATCCAACAGGAGATAAGTTACACAATAAAACAGTAGCAACTCCTAAACTTTGGAATTGTCTCTCTCTTCCTCTGAGGTCTGCCAGGACTCTAGATGATTTTAAATCTGTTTTGAAAATACATCTTTTTACATTTCCCTTATAATACCAGAGAGCAGAATCGTTAGCTCAGTCCTCTTTTTATACTGTTGTTTTTACTGTTATTGTTCTATGCTATGATTTTATTTTTCTGGTTTATTTTATCTTTAAATGTACCTGTACAGCACTTTGGTCATTCTAATGGGTGTTAAAGCACTTTACAAATAAAGTTTGACTGACTGACTGACTGACTGACTGATAAACCACTGGATTACAGAACTGCCATAAAATGGCAGCATTGCCCCAGGTGCCGTGAATTGTAGACATTCTGGTCACAGAGTGATCTCACCAAAGGCAAAGTACAAAAAGATCTGCTCTATTCTGGTGCTCAACTGTGGCTGTGCTGTGTTGATTTACACAGAGCACACTGGGATGGCAGGAAGTCAGACATGAGAATGGAATAGTGAATATGGCAAATTTTCAAAAAGGACAAAAAAACCTACGACGAGCAGGCTCAGGCTATAGATTATATGAACCTAACTGCACAAAGCTACTAATTCATGTGTCAATATTACATTAACTTGCAGAGAATGTGTGTAAACAGTTCTGAAGTTTTCCAAACAGATTTAAAACACACATGAGGAACAGTTCAGTTTAGAAGCCAAAACATTTGGTCAATTTAACAGCACATTGCTTTTTATATGTTCAATTCCAGAAAGAAGATGAGGTGACAAGATGAATGTCTTTAAATGAGCACAACACAGAGTAACTATCATATGATCTCGAAACCTTCAGGTATACTCTTGATTACAAATCCAGCAGAGTAATTACCTGCTTTTGAAATGCTCTTGGTGAGACCTGAGGTCTTGAGCAAAACCACATCTAAACCAGACCACAGTGCTTCCACTCCACGTGGGACTCAAAAATACATATTAAAATATAAAAACAAATCGGTACAATTTTAACATCTGCTGAGGTTTACAAATGCATCAGCATATACAAAACCTGTAAACAGCTTGTGTTCGCACCATAAGCCACTTTCAACTGTGTAATCACATTTTATCTGTCACTTGATCCTGTTCATATACTGTACACAGATGGGAGGATGATGCCACAACTGCTCAGCAGTGAATCCAGAATCCAGTGGAAACACACTGCCATCTTGCACTGGTGCCTTAATTGCTAACATATTCTACACAGTATAGAGGCATGGTATCAAGGTCATGTCTACAGTACAGGTCTTAATAGGCAAACATGTACAGTCATCAATTAATGTGGAGATATTACTGTGGTTGATGAAGCAACAGTAGAAACAAATACACAAATTGTACAACACCATTCCATGACATGTGGCAGCCTTGCCTTTGTGAAAATAATAATAATAATAATTCTTCTACAATATTACAGATGTCCCATGATCCTGGTACAGAATTAAACAGGTGTAGAAAATTGATGGATGGAACATTACAGATGTTAACAGTTTAATTACTGATCTCACTGTTTATATATGTATTAGAGTAGGGCTTAAATAGTCTAATTTACTAAGCAGGAAACACATATCAGGCTACATTTTGCTCCCTAAAACAGAAAAGATAAAACATCTGTTGCAACACTTATGTGTGTCACCGTACATGACAACATAAAGCGCAATAACCAAATTAGAGTTCGACTGAAACAAGAACGAGAACCTCTTTCAATCACCAAGCTAGGTGAGAAATCCAATTGAAATGGATTACTGAACCAGAAAAAATGTAAGTTGTGAAAGACCCCAATGTGGAGAATGAAGGCTCCCATGTCTTTCATGGCATTTTTCCAAACTATAATAAGAACAGAATGTACAGAAACATTTCAATACCTTTTCTAAAGCATCCATCTTCTCCATCCATTCCTGTAGAAAAAGGACAGAGAGAAGTTAGTATACAACTCAGTTCTGTAAACTTGAAAACACAATGTCTTTTACCTGATCCTTTTTTTCTAGGGCTAAAGCCATTCCTTCTGCCATTTTGGCTCTGCTGGCCTGATGAGACTCATTCTGTTCTTGAAGCTTCTTTATGGATGCTGTGTAGTGAAAGTGAGAGAGAAAAAAAAGGAAGGGATGGAAGGGAAACAAACAGATTTGTATACAGTCAAAACAAATCTGAAATAATTAAATAGCACATGTAACAATGTTGTTAGTAGCTGTGAAAAGTTTAAGTGTGTTTATTACAGAAGCAAAAACAGGCAAAGACAAGCGATGCATGACAACAGGTAAAAAACAAAATATAGTAATGCTAACATTTCAGCGTCGGCATGTGGAAAGAAAACTCAGCTACTCTGAACTTAAGAATCAAACTGAACTACAAGCCAAAAGCTTCCAAAAAGAATCTCAAAGCATATAAAGAATAAAATATATCGTCTACATATAGACAATGAAAGGTAAAGGTTCTGTTGGCTTGCATGTCTGGACAGCTACAGTTTTCATTAAAGCTCCAGCAAAAGAAAAAAGTAAAAATACTGTATTAATATATTAATTTTACATTCAAACTGGAATCCAAAAATATAAAATTAATAAAGCTTCTTTTCAATATGAATTTAAGTATCCAACCGCAGAAAAAAACATGTAATTCAAAGTTTCAATTTTTAAATAATATTAAATATAAATGATGATGTCAGGGTGGTATCAGCCACTAGATAAAGCATGTGCACCAGACAGTGGAGTAGAAGGGGGAATTTCTTGTGTGGAAAACTAAATTGACCTGAAGGTCAGATGAGGGGTTCTAAAAAGAAAGAAAGAAAAAAAAAAGATTTCATCTGTTTCACTTGCAAATCAGCCAACAACAATAGCAGTAAATGGTTCATAGTATTTAGAGAAATTATTAGCAAGAGATGGATATACTAGCTGTTCTACAGAAGCAAAGTCAATAGTCCAGGTTTCAACAGCACTCGCAGACTATTAATATCTAAATAATGTTATTGCTGAAGTTTCTACTGAGCTATGGTTATATTAATGTGTTTCCGAAAATTACATCATACTTCTGGTCCAAACTTCACAGGGAATAAAAGACACCACTAACCAAAAGGTAAAGTGAAAGACAAAGCAGACATGACTCTTAAATCAATTTGCTGAGCAAATACATGTGTAAATAATCTGAAGATGGCATTTTAGAAGGGGGAAAAAGCTTTCAGTGCTTCCAAAGCAAGTCTTTGAAACCCAGGATGTTAGCATTTATAACCAAAATTTGAATGAGCAGTGGTGATGATGTGCTAAATGATGCTGACTGCAGTGGGGAGAGAGGTGAGAGAAAGGAATCTATTTGGTAGGAGAGCAGAAGTACGTACAATCCTGATGCTTTTCTAATGCAATTTCAAGCTTGTCCTTGGTCTTCTGCATAATTCGTAGCTGCTCAGCATAGTCTAGTGTCAGAAAAAAGAGTGATGGGATGGGGTATAGACAATACATACACACAAGTACATCGACACCAAAACATTGACACAACACACAAAGAAGGGACAGACAGACAACAGTTATGGAAAAGTCAGGGAATAAATAAGGGAAAGGGAGAAAACAAAAGGGAAATAATGTTTCAGAAATACTGGAAGGTAAAGTTGCAAATGGTTTTCTCATTTGAGAAATCCACACTGTTTTGTAGGAGACATATTATAAAACATATGTATGTATGTTTTGTGTTTGCATTCTCTCTAGATGTCCATATATACTTTCAAACTCAATAATTCTGACACAATCCTTCCTTTTCCCTTTGTCTGGAACTACGTAAAGCTTATCATTCACACATCATTAAGTAGAATTATCCAGGTTCCTATATTTATATTCATTCAGTTTCACATCATATGCTATTTGCTGTAATTGAAGTGGCTACCAATTCAGTAACCACATTTTCAAAAGATGCACACCCAATGGAGGAAGCTGACACAGAAGAGTGCAGTGGTAAAGTCCACGCCCACAAAACACTCTGCTATTATATGTGGTTAAAAATGGTGCTTTTGCTCTCCATTCTTCCAGTACTTTCACCAAGACATCTAAGTGAACAATTCTTGAACATCTAATGAAACAGCATCAGCAATTTGGTGGAGAAAAAACAAACAAACAAAAAAACAAGGTACATTTCTGTTACAGTCTTTAATGAGAATGTGTAACCTAGTTTTTTTGTTTGTTTTCTTTTCTAATTGCACAAAGCCATATATGAGAAGACCAAAAAACCCACACCCCAACACTAGAAACATAGTACAAATTTCTTTACATTGAATAAATGACCCACAAATACTTTAACAACTTCTTTTACTATTTCATATACATTAAAGAGTACCGTCACTAACAACACGTATAAATTCTAACACACTAATTTGTTTACTCGATAAGACATTTTCATACATGGCCTGATAAAGGACATTGTTAAAACATGCAAAACATTGAAAGTATTAAGAAATTCACACAAAACCTAATTTTATTTTATTTTTTTAATTAAAATTGCAATATCCACTATGAATTCTAGATGTGCTATGCATTCTGGGTGGATGGCGATAACATATTGAACCATTCAACTGTTATGATTTCAATAATTTTACAACTTTCACCACCCAGCTATAATGATTTAACTGTATTTTGGTTGTTTCCAGTAAAGCAGCTATGCAGGTCAAATTAGTTGGGGCTACTTTTACAAAAAAATCACCATTAGGAGAAAACTGAAAATAATTGTAATGTATACTGAATAATAAACATGTTTTACAGTTTACAGTTATGAAACATTAGATGCTATACAGTAATGGGAAACAGTAAAGAGGGTTATGGCACAGCAGTAATTGTATTATTGTTAACAATAAAAAAAATGTGATGTTTACTTTATCTGAGGATATCATTTCCAACTATCAATGCTGTTTATCAAACAACAGACATCACAACCATCAAAACTTCAAAGTCTTTTCATGTTATTTTCACCATAAAATATTAATTAAACACAAGCATACACAGGTATGTATTAAAAACAAAGCAAAAAACATGGAATTAATTCATTAGTACACTTATAACCAGAGAGCAAAAGCTATAGCTCCAGTGCTTTGAAGTAACCTTTTTCCTCATTCATTTAGCTCAGGTACTTAAAAACTTAGGTTTTGCAGCTAATAAAATAGATGGAGGTGGAAGATTTGGACAGCACTGTCACTGATTTATTTAATGACTGAAACACTGAAAGTAATGTATTGTTGCAGTATGTTATGGGAAAGGACTAGAGAGGTAAATTAGATGTGACACTGACGCATTCAGTTGCTGTCAGATTAACAGATGTGCATTTCTGAATGAGGCTTTCCTTGATATTAGAAAAGGGACATGATTTAATCATTATTTAGCAAAAACTTAATCCGAGGCTGTTCTTTTTAAGCCTCCTAACCAAGACTTTGATTCTATGCTGCAGGCATAATGTTTGTCTAGATTCTTTAATCTGTACTATGTTCTGTGACTGAAAGGATGTTTGTTTTGGGTGTTTTATTCACAAACCCACACTGTTTGCAGACCAACAGATAAAATCAAAACTTTTAATTTACTGTTACTGTCAAAGACTATATTATGACCATTGTTAAATCATTTAGAGGAAAATGTTGAATAAAATGTGGATCAATACTATCTATGACATATGTTAGGTAAGTGCTGATATTTCCAACCCAATGTCTGAGAGAACAATAATGGGCTGAAATTATCCAACAGTTTGGACAGGGTTTATTTTTTAGTAGGCTTTTGCACCAATGACACAAACTGTTCTTGAGATTTCTGGGTGTACAGCTCTCCACAAAACTGCAAGTTAAAAAGCTTAACCTTAGCCCTACCTGACAGCTTGGCCTCCAGCTTCCGAACCTGATTGTTTCTTCTGAGGAGCTGAGCAGGCAGGTCATCCCTGGAACTGCTGCCATCAGATGCCTAAACACACACACACGCATAATTACAGAACTTCAATCAATCAGATAATAATACTTTCAACTGTTACTCAACCAGAATAATCATATACTGTATGGTTCAGATCTTGGTAAACTAATAGCAAATTGATACAAGCTTAGCCTCTGAATACACATTAATTTGAAAAACAAAGTACACCATCTTTAAAGTCTGAGATATATTTTTGTCAGTAACCTCAGCAGGGGATCCTTAAAAGTCTAATAAATAACCACTTGCATAACCTCAGGAAAAACAAAGTCAAAATCCCAGGAGTAAACTAAAGTCAAGAATAAAACAGACATACTATCAATTCAGTATACCAAGGCAAAGGAAAAAAAAATTCCAGGTCTTAAAATTAGGGAAACATCTTCTTATAAATAATGGTGCGTAACATATTATGCCATGACATTTTTTACTTATTAACAAAAATTTAACCAAAATATATAGTCAGTGAAAAACTATGTAAACTCCTTAAAATAACTCTGAGGTGAACAGACTAGTTCATCCACTCCTGAGAAGACTGGCTATCAACTTCAAGATCTCTTACTTCAGACTCATGGACTCCAAACTGTTAAAAAATGATAAAATAATGCTACACAGACTAAAGGGCAGCAATAACTGCATCTCTCAGATCAATGCTGATGTCTTTCATTCCTGTCTTTGTGTTACCACACACCTGATTGCGCCAGACAAGAAAATCAATGAAACATCTACTTTTAGGCTCACTTACACTTGTTGCTATGTATGACACATCCCTTGGATGCACTGATACACATCATCAGTGATATATCCTGGGGTCATTAAATAATCAGTGGATTTGATTATGAGTACCTGCTATTCACCCTCCTAACTCCAGTGGTTTTTCAGGTATAACTTTTCCATTTTGGCTTAGTTTTTGTAAAATAAATAATGGGACAGTGAAACATGTAGTGTTGTATTTACTAGTTTTTTAAAATTATATATGTAAAATCTTATGATTGAAAAGAGTATACTTGATAAAAGCAACGGATGGAAATTAGCCTTTGGCTGCAATCCAGTGTGTTTACAGTCATCTTGTATCATGTCTGTTCATTAACATCCATTGTCTCAACTAAATAAATAAAAATAAACATCATGTCTGTTGGGAAATTGTGAATATGTGCTTCATGTAACTCTGTTTACCATGTCAAATCATGTCATACTGCACAGCGTATC
>JAOWBL010000330.1:4665-17825 GCA_028564865.1 Zenarchopterus dispar | reverse complement strand
ATCTATCTATCTATCTATCTATCTATCTATCTATCTATCTATCTATCTATCTATCTATCTATCTATCTAATCTATCTTATCTATCTTATCTATCTTATCTAATCTATCAAATCTATCAATCAAGGTCTCAGATTCCAGAAGGACCTAGACAATAAAAACATCACAGTTAATAAGTAAATCTGTGTAGACAGAGTGCTGTGTGAATATGTATGAAGTATCCACACTCACAAAATTAACAGTTGTGTTGAATTATAAACTTTCTTACTTCTCCTTCTGTCTGGGTTCATTTGTACCTTTATGGAAAAATGATAGACTAGTATTCTTTTGAGTCATTTTGTGTTTATTCCTATGCACGCACGCTCGCATGGAGAATATTTACAAACCAGCACTGGTGCTTCAGTCTCTTTAAACCATACATAGAATCCAAACAATGAAGCCTTGGTCTATAGTAAAACAGCCTTTTAACTAGTCTTGGTCCTGCCTTCGCAGAGGGTGGACACTTCCTCACATGTATCAGTATTTTGCCATTATGTGTAGTCTTAAGACTCTACCTGTTCTCGATGTGTGATTTATTATGTGTGGTGCATTGTATCTAGTGTGCAAGCTGTAACAAAAACAACACAGTTCCCTAAATGGCAGGACTTCCATATATGGAAGAACTCCATATATGGAAGTCCTGCCTGTGATCCTACAAGCTATAAGAAGATTAACAGATAACATATTTATAAGCTAACATATCAATTAATGTAACAGTTGCTAAAATATAAAGGCAAAAATAACAATATAGATATCAGACCTGCTGCATTTCAAATGTGAAATTCCAACAAGGAGAAATCTAGAGAAAAAAAGAAAAATGTATTTGTTGTGAAAAATTTGATTTAAAAAAACAAAAAACCTACCATGGTTTGATTACATAAATAAACACCCCTCCCAACTAATATGCTGTGGGAAGAGCTTTTGCCTTTATTTCAGCATCAAGTCTTTATAAATAATTCTTCATTAATGTCATCTTAATATTTATTTATTGGGCCTTATTCAGACTTTTTATATCATGATCTGACCTGTGGAATCCAGATTTTCCACTAGAAACCTCCCCGAAGGATGAATAAAGTTCTGTCTTACCTAATCTATATTCTTTTTTGTGAGAAAGTGTTGGAAGAAAGAAAATAAGGGAGATGGTAGTCATATGCAGGGCGTGACTAATGGTTCACAAACCTGCTGTAGTTCCTTCAGTGCAGCTGTTGGCCTCTTGGTACCCTCCATAAATTTTCTTCTCACCCTTTTATGAAGTTTGGAGGGTCGTCCTGATCATTACAGTGTCTCGCAACGTTCCACATTTCCTCACACACTGCTCTTGCTTGTGATTGTGGTCCATGGTACATTCATCCATATTCTTTAATATTCTTCTCCTGATTAGTACTTTACAACAATTAAGTTTTGCAGTCACTCTGGCATCCCCAATACTACACCCACACACGAGTTTTATCTGGTTTTAATTTGAATTACCTTCATTGATAGTGGGTGTATGTGTCTACCTAAAAGCCCAATTTTGAATGTGATGCTTAACTCTGAGGACAGTCAGAGTTGAAATTATGAAAGGGTGTGCAAATTTATGCAATCGAGGTGTTTTACTTAAATGTCCTGTATTGTTAAATTTATCTTTTGTGCAAAGTTTTAAAACATTGAAAAGCCTGTGGGGTCTAAAGCATCCTAACTAAAAGCAACTTAGCTATGTGGGCACAAGTGATTGATTAGCTGTTTCTCTTCTCTGGGATCAACTGCCTGGTCTCATAACGTGTATGCTGTTGACAGTGCTTCAGCCTGGCCCCAGTCACCCATATCCTCCGTTTTAAATTGTGTCCATGTCTTTCTAATGCTGCTCTGTACCCTGTAATTATTGCAGCGCTTGTAATATCATGGGCTGAATCTGTGAGAATATTATCAGAGATTTTGAAAAGCGGAATGTGTCCTTTGGCAGGATGGCATGGATATGGGCATCGTGAATGCTGGGAACCTGCCAGTATATGACAACATTGATAAAGAGTTGTTATTGCTGTGCGAAAACCTCATCTGGAACAGGGATGCAGATGCTACAGAGAAACTGCTGGTGTATGCACAGGTAAAATACAACTGTACAGCATCACCCCGAGATGTTCTGGCTTTGCTTTGGTTAACATAGGTTTGTCTCTTGTTGACAGAACAATGTAAAAGGAGGGAAGAAGGTGGTTCAGACAGATGAGTGGAGGGAAGCAGGTGTAGAGGAAAGGTTGGAGTATGCTCTTGTCAAGGTAAGTTACTTGGTTAGTGATAAACAGATGCATACATTTGCTTTTAGTACTTTCTTTAACCTTGGTCAACAGCAAAAACACTTTAATTTTGCACAAAGTTCATGAAGATTAAAAAGTACAAAGTTCAGAAGATTAAAAAGACTGATTCTCACAGGCTCCATCTTTAATCTCTTATCTTAAAGAATCAAAGATGGTCATAGGATATCCACTTTGATAAATGTGTAAGAAAGTCATTGAAATGTTCAAAAACATTTTTTCACAAAGACAGATTAAAAGGGATGTGCATATTTAACCTTCAATAGTACAGAATATCATTAAACCTTTTAAGGATTTTGGAGGAATTCCGATCATAAGGGGGCAAGAGCACGAACCTAAGTTGGACACATGAACACTGATCCCTCAGTTGGCACCACATCAACAATCATTCAGCTCATAGTAGCTTATATCTACATGGACATGGGATTACTGTGGGAGGCAGTGGGAGTTGTGGGCAGTGTTCACTCGGCTGACTGTCATGGAAAAGAAACTGTTCTTGTGGTGAAAGGTCCTGTAGCTGATGGACTGAAGCCTCCTGCCAGAGTGAAGGTTCTGTAAAAATTTGGGTCCAGAATGAGAGGGGTTGACTGCAGTCCTGGCTGGATGTCTTCCAGTCCTGGGGATGTGCAGCTCCTGGACAGATGGGAGGTTACAGCAGATCCTCTTCTTGGCAGAGTGGATGATGTGCTGCAGCTTGGCCTTATTCCTGGCCTTGGCTGCACCAAACCAGACTGTGTGATCGAGGATGTGAGGGTGGATTCAGTGATGGCAGTGTAGAAGTTCACCATCATCTTCATCAAGAGATTACATTTTTTTTAGCTCCTTTAGGGAGTACATCCTCTGCAGAGCCTTCTTGGTGAAGGAGCTGATGTTCTGCCCCTGGGTGATGGTGGTGCCCAGGAACCAGGAGCAGAGGTCACCGTGTCCCAACAATGTACTATGAGAAATCCACAGTGTGCTCCAGGTTGTTCATGCTGCACCTTAACACCAGACAGTATATCTCAGTCCAGTAGACTGAGAATAGTGTCATCTGGAAACGTCATGTACGATATGTAATATGAGTGTAATATGTAATGTAATACGAGTCCTGCAAACAAGTGCAATTCAAAGTGAATTAAAGAATCAATGCTTTTTTAATTTTCAGTTTTCTATCACTCCAGCTTCTGATATGAGGTAGTGTAATGCCAACTGGTTAAAGCAGACTAGCCAAAGAAACTACCCCTAACTGGTAACAAAGAGCTCCACAGTACAACTTATTTAATAATATGAGTAAAAGATTAGATGAAGCGTTTCATGTACTTGATTCTAAATTGAATTAATTTATTCCTCATTAGTTAAGCTCCAACACTGCAAAGAAAAGCTACATCCATCATCCCTGTAACCATTTCACCTTGATTTGTGTCACTGAAGTTGAACTATGTCATCCACCAGTATCCCTCACAGGTCACCAATTCATACGGGTCTAATGGACAGGAAAAAGATATCAGAATAACCTGCAGGCTTCGTATGGAAAGGCAAAGTTTCCTAAAAGGATCTTCTTGCTTGACAATTTCTCACCTATCCTGTCTTGTTCCTGCCAGGGCATAGATAAATATGTGGTGGAGGATGTTGAGGAGTGCCGGACTCTGGCTGATCGCTACAGACGCCCCCTTCATATCATTGAGGGCCCTCTGATGAATGGGATGAAGGTGGTGGGAGATTTGTTCGGAGCTGGGAAGATGTTCCTGCCACAGGTACCAATCTTGTTTACTTGTACAATGTGGTTCTCAGCACATCTTAAAATGATGTAAATACAACCTTCCCCAAAATGATAAGATCAGTTCTGACATCCTTCCTTCTTGGAACTGTGTTAACACTCTCCTGAATGCTCAAGACTGATAGAATGTCTGCTTTTACAAAGGTAGTCACACTTTTTACTTTTCATTTAATCAAGTGTATTTTATTAGCAGTACCAGGTTGTCACCTACTCTCTTAATTCCTGTGAAGGGAGGAAGAATATAAACTGGTGGGTAATACTCCTGTCAGAAATGATGTTGTAATTTCTATTAAATAAACCATGGGCTTTGCTGTCCTCACCTCCTAATGTCTGCATTTTTAGAGGCAAATCTTAAAAGCCACTGCTTACACAGACAGCATTTTACCGATATTTACATCTTATGCACCTTATAGTTCTGCCTTGGATACATATTAAGAACTCTGTCTTCCAACTGGAAAAAAAAACCAAACATCAGTTGTTAAGTTTTTTGTTTGTTTTTTTCAATGAATCTGAATCAGCAGTTCATGTTTGTTTGCAGGTGATCAAGTCAGCTCGTGTTATGAAGAAGGCAGTGGGCTATCTGGTTCCTTTCATGGAGAAGGAGAGGGAGGAGATGATGGCTTCGTCAGGATCAGCTGAGGACATCGTGAGTTTCAACTGAATATCTACCTGTTTGGTTACTAGCAGGCAGCTCTTTTTAGACACTTTTTAGCCTTTTTTTTTTTTTTTAAAAACAAAATTCCTCTGAGCTCACCACTTGCAGGAGGAGCTTTGTAGGTGGGGTGTACTGTTTTATGGTAAGCAGCCAAAGTAATGGCCCTTAGTGGGCTGAGCCTTGGCTTCCAAAACCGGCTCTTGGGACATGGAATGTCCCCTCTCTGGTGGAGAAGAAGGCTGAACCTTTGTGTGATTTGAGAGATACTGGTTAGCTATAGTTGGGCTTACCTCAGTGCACAGTGCAAATCCTAGAACTAACTCCTCCAGATGGGCTGAACTTTGTGCCACTCTGGTGTTACCCATGGTGAGGGCTGTTGGTTAGTTGGTGTCCTGTTCATCTATGCTCCTAGTATCATTGATGGTCACAAGCTTTGTAGTGACCAAAAGAATAAGATCCCAGACAGAAATGGCTGGAATGAGTTTTCTCCAGAGGGTGGTGCATAAGAGATGACATAGGGTGAGAAGCTCTGAGCCTCTTTGATTAGGCTGCTGCCACCTGGCAATTCAAATTCATATTAACAGAAGTGGGTGGATGGATGATGGGTGGATGGATGTCAGAAAGTATGGATCAAATCGAATGTGAAGTGTCTAGAACTTCAGTGTTTGATCTTTAAAACACAAGTTCTCAGTGGTTCGTCCTTCATCTGCAGGATCCCTATCAAGGCACTGTGGTTCTGGCTACAGTGAAGGGGGATGTCCATGACATTGGCAAGAACATCGTAGGTGTGGTGCTGGGCTGTAATAACTTTAGGTAAGTGGTTTTATATAGACACACACACATACACAGCATAGAAAGTAAGCAAATATGTGCTTGGTAAATTAATTCTTTATTTTAACAATGCTTCTTGGCAATAAATCTTATACTGTCGGAAAGCCTGTTTATTTCTCTTCCTCACATTTGTAAGGAACATGCATGTGTGGATAAAGTAGCAAAGCTGAGTATGTGAGTTGCACCCATGAGAAATTTTCCAAATTATGTTTTCAATACCTCCTGGTTTCAGGAGATCTGGGGAAACATATTTTGGTGTATAAAAGTGAGTTTCAGTACTTTGTAGTTGGGCTTTTTTAACTAACAGAACTGGTGTGGCAGTGCACACATTGTAACAGCATGTTGAAAACTTCTGTGGATTTGTGGTGGTTTGCACAAATCCATGAAAAGCTGATTTTGGTACATCTAGACGTGTGGGTGGGGCGTGGTTTACGCACCTTTTTCGTCTGTAGCAATTCTTGTATATGAGGCCTCTGACCTATGATCTTTATCTTCCTGCTGTCTGTTCTCATTTCCTGTCACTTCTTTCAGTAAACCACCAAAAGTAGAAAATCATAATTTTTTAAAATTATAATTAATACAATTTCTTCATTGACATTATTGTTCAGGTTGTTTAGTTGTGTAGTGTGGTCATCTCTGTTGAAATCCAGGTGTTTGTTGTCTTGCAGGGTGATTGACTTGGGGGTGATGGTTCCCTGTGATCAGATCCTCCGAGCAGCCATCGCACAGAAAGCTGGTATGAGATTGTGTCCAGTAAAGTTACACGCTGACAGCTAAAAACACAGGGGAACTTTATGTAATCAGTGTCACAGCATTCTTTCCAAACAACCAAACAACTTTGTGGTGATGTTTTTATTGCCAGCCTCCCAAAGTGCAAGGTAGAAAGTGACAATAATAAAAAAAACCTAATGTAAGGATAAATAGGAAAAAAAAACTTAAGCAATCACAAACAAGTTCTTCAGAAATAAAATATACAAAAAACATGCACATGTATACTAACCTGCATCTCTAACATCAGTACCTGCTGTGTTCTCATCTTCGTCATGAAGCAGACTGAGTAGTCAGTCCTAGGATACCTTCTTTTGACCAATAAGCCCCTCCTATTGGGCTTGACATTTCTGTTAACAAATAAATCATTTTATCTGCTGCCTGTTGCATATTATCTCCTGTGAAATGGGCGTATGCTAGTGATGGCCCTTCTCCTTCATTATCATCAAAGTTTGCAAGATGGCTTATAATATTAAATTAGGTTTAGCCATGTGAGGTGGTTGAAGTCACTAAGATTCTTTAAGAAGAACCTCTTTCCGTATGATATAAATATTTAAGTTGGAAATTCTGCTGGTTCAACAATAAGATAAAGATAAAGCTCCTCCAAAAGATATTTATTATCAACTGTTAACTCCCACCTAGAAGCTGTCTTCCTCTTTCAGTGGTGGGTTTTTATTTTTTGAAACAAACTGGATACTAGACTCAAAGTTGGAACCTGATTGTGCAGCATGCTGCACACACAACAGAATAATGCATCTTATGAGGGGTTTTTGTGTGCTATCAAGCTACAGTTTTGGAGCCAGGGAGGATATTTGCTTACTGTACTCAGATGTGAAGAAAACATCTTCATAATGTTCTTGCTGTAGAAAAGACAATGAAAAAAATGAAGAAAAAAATAAAATTACACAATGAAAACTGAGCTCTAGATGTGGAAGTAGAATATATGCCAATTTTAAAAATTGCCCTGAAGCAATTACATGTTAATGAATATAACTGAACTTAAACTTGAGGTTATAATAGTGATTTTTGTTAGTAACATTGGTCACTGGCTTTAATCATTGGGCAAATAAAGCTGAAATGATAAAAGAATTTGCACAGAGAGATAAAAGTGTAAAGTAAGTCCTAAAGAATCTGCAGTGAGTGTGTAAGTAGGAATTTCAAGAAGGAGAGCTCTGTCTGCGTGTTTGATGAACAGAATCCACCCAAAAAAAGGAGGCTGGCAGATTTCCTGTGGAAACAGATAATTCCAGACCATGATGACGGCGTCGGCCAGAAGAGTCAAACACACCCCCAATATCCGTTGCTGCTGTGTGAATCTAGCATAAAAGTTGATCTTAACAAATCTTAGTTGTGTTGGTTATAGAATAATTTTGGGAAAAAAAAGCTTAATATTGTTATCAGTTTTTGTCGTTTATTTTTTTACACTCAGAATCTGAGAATAAATGAGTGTGAAGGGAAAAATTCCATCTGTCTCTGGTCTTCCTGCCAGACTCATGTATTTGTTATTTTGTTAGGAAAACTTATTCATGAGAGTTCACAGTAAGTGGTTGGTCCATCTCTTCAGGCTGCACTGATAAAAGCTAAATCACCTGTCAACAGTCAACTCCTCTTCACTGATCTTTATTTATGAAAATAGATGGATGCCTCTTTAAGTCCCATGGTGATTTTTGGAAGTGTTTACCCATTTCCAATTACTGGTAGTTTCTGTGGAAGACTGCTCAGAGAGCTGTGTAGAAGGACAACTTTACTAAATGAAATAATTTTTCTGAATTTCTTCCCCTTCTTGTAACACTAGGCAAGACAATCCAAGTTATTTTTGTATGTGTCCCTTGGCTTTGTGATACCATTTTAATTTACTTGATTATTTTTTGTAAACACAAAAATACTATTTATGCTATAGTGTACATCTTGGTCTTTTATTTCAGTGAATCTTCAAATCCTATGGATTTTTGTAGACAGATGATTAGTCTAATGTCCCCGAAATCAAATGGTTTAGAGCCTATGTTTGTTTGATGTTTTAGATGTTTCCCTGCTCCAACAACACCTAATTGAAATGAATGGATCACTATCAATGACTCCTGAGAGTCTGCACAGGTCTGTTAATAACTCATTCATTTAAATCAGGTCTGTTGGAACAGCAAAACATGTAAAACATGCAGGAGGAACAGACTTGAGGAACACTGGATTAGTTCATGTAATATGAATTACTGTGACAACTTTCCCTTGTATGTGTCTATAATAGCAGTCCTGTGTTTGCTTTCTTTCTGTAGATATAGTGGGTTTGTCGGGCCTCATCACCCCGTCTCTGGATGAGATGATTCATGTGGCCAAAGAAATGGACAGACTTGGAATGACATTACCACTTCT
Source organism: Zenarchopterus dispar (assembly GCA_028564865.1). Classification (NCBI taxonomy): domain Eukaryota; kingdom Metazoa; phylum Chordata; class Actinopteri; order Beloniformes; family Zenarchopteridae; genus Zenarchopterus; species Zenarchopterus dispar. The sequence continues at coordinate 9,124 of JAOWBL010000330.1, read as the reverse complement.
GATTGGAGGAGCTACCACTTCCAAGTAAACCACATACACAGACATGGTTTTAAAATAATAATGATAAAAAACAGAATCAAAAACTACATAAAATTGATTTTAAAGATGCATCAAGATGTGGATCTCAAAAGGGCTTAGCTAAGTGAAGCTACTGTCACCATGGTTTAATCCTCTATCCTGTGGGTGCAGGGCAAGGTCATCTGTATAGCACATTTCATGTACAAGACAATTCAAAGTGCTTTGCATAAAAATATTTTTAAAAATGCACTAAGAAGCAAAAGATTTTAAAAGCAGAATTAAAGACAAACAGACATAGGTTAAAAAAAGGAAAGCAAATGAGATCTGCGAAACAAAGGCTCTAGTGCATTCTGGGAGTTTGTTTCACAGATGAGGATCATAAATGCTAAATGCTGCCTCTCTGTGTTTGGTTCTAATTCTGGGTCCAGAAAGTAGATGTGACCCTGATAACTTGAGGGTTGTGGTTGGTTCATAATGGACCAGGAGATCAGAGATGTATTTTGTCTCTAGATCATTCAGAGATTTATAAACCAGCAGCAGAATTTTAACATCTATTCTGTGACAGACAGGAAGCCAGTGTAAAGATCTAAGAACTGGAGATATATGGTCCACTCTCTCGGTCTTAGTGAAGATTCGGGCAGCAGGGTTCTCAACTAACTGCAGCTGTTTGATAGATTTTTTAGTGAGATCTGTGAGAACAGTGTTACAGTAGTTCAAACTGCTGAAGATAAAAGCATGGACAAGCTTTTCTAAGTCTTGCTGAGACATCAGTCCTTTAATCCTTGATCTGTTCTTTAGGTGGTAGTAGACTGATTTCACCACTGTCTTAATGTGGCTGTTGAAATTCAGGTCTGAGTCCAGAACCACTCGTCAGATTTCTGGCTTGGCTATTGCCTTTTAGCTTCACTACTTGAAGCTGAGCGCTGACTTTTAATCTTTTATTTCTTGGCTCCAAACACTATTATTTTGGTTTTGTCTTCACTTAATTGAAGACATTTCTGGCACTCTTTATCCACTCTTTAATTGATCAGTGAGTTTGATCGGTGTTTGAATTGGATTATTGTCTCACCAGGAGACAATAATCCAATTCAAACACCGATCAAACTCACTTGTGTGTCATCTGCATAGTTATGGTAACATATTTTCTTCCTTTTCATGATTTGAGTGAGAGGGACCATATAGATGTTAAACAGCAGAGGGATCAGAATTGAACCTTGGGGAACTCCATATGTTGTTTTTGCTAACTCCAATTTGTAGTTGCATAAAGACACAAAATAGTCCCAGTCTTTTAGATGGGACTCCAACCAGGTAGGTGCTGTGCTAGAAAGTCCCACCCAGTTCTTCAACCAGCCAATCAAGATGTTCTGGTTAACCGTGTTGAATGCAGTTCTGAGATCCAGTAAGACCAAGACTGAAATGTCGTCACTATCCGTATTGGAGCAGATGGCATTTAGGAGCTTTACTCCAGGCAACACTGGAGGGGGTTGTTTTATCATAAAAAAGTTTGGAAGTAAATGAATTCTGGGTCATTATAAATACTTGCTTTTTCCATGCATTGACAGTTGCTTCATCAGTCATTGTAGTCCACCACATTGTCACTGCTAATGCCATGTCATTAGTTACTTGTCTTGTTTGGGTAACCAGTGTGTTTTGTGTTTGGAAGGACACACACAGCAGTGAAGATTGCTCCACGTTACAGCTCACCTGTCATCCATGTTCTCGACGCCTCCAGGAGCGTGGTGGTGGTAAGAGCTCTCTTCTTCTACCACATTGTCTTACCCTTTCTGTGCGCTGGTGTAGACTCTCTCATCCAGGTCCTAATTAATTCAGTGATTATTTAGCAAGTCATTTATTTCCCTTTGGGGATTAATAAAGTATTTTTAAATTGAATTATAACTCTCAAAGGCTTGAAATAAGACAACTGCAGTTCATTTTCTAGCATGCATTTTTCATCTGTAACTGCAGAAGACAATGCAATCTTGATTTCCTTCATTTTTTTTAAATCTTTTTTTTCCCTTCATTTAAAACAACCTGCTGTTACATTTAACCAGAATGACAGAGGAGTTTGAGCTGACATGCACGACTGTGCTAATAATTAGATTGCTGAAATGATGTTAGATGGTCACGTTGTGCTTGAGCCAAACTTCATTTAAAATTGTTTTTCTGTAACTAAGTAACATTTTATACCAGTGAAACACTTTGAAGCGTTTGTGCGGAAGTGCATCTTGTCACTTTACACAACGGAGAAAGAATTTGATTCACCAGACTGAATTAAAAAGAAGAAGAACATACAAAATGTGTATCATGGACAAAGTCTTTGGCCATGAGTGTAGGACAAGATTGAATATATCAAGCAAGCTGCTCGGCACAGGTTTTATCTACGTGCGTATGGATTCTGTCCAAGCCTGCAGGTTTGTGTCAACTCGTCCTCGGCAGTAAATCCTGCACATCATGAGGGCTTAATTTAGATGTGGGAGTCTAGTCCTGCTCTGTGGTCACGGTCTTTGTATTTGTGGCGTGGTTGCTGGATAGAAAGCCTGTAATTGTTAGCTTGTGACATTTAAAACTTGAATGCTGGAGGTGCAGATGTGTTTAACAACACATTTTGCTGAGGTGAGATCTAAGTTTTGGAGAAGGTCGAGCTTTGACTTGTTCTCAGTATGTTTCAGCTCTGTTTGGAAATGCTGGTGATTCCTCAGCAGCAGCAGTTTAACGTACATTCACAAAGCCTTTTAACCTGCTGGTTCTTTCTGAGTTGATTTTCTAGTCAGAGTAATTAATTAACATTTATTTTATTTACCTGCTGTCATTTTCAGCAAGCACTTTCTGGGGAAACCAGCTTTTTTACATTTACATGTGTGTCTGTGTGTTTTAATGAAACAAATGGTTTTTTAGTTTTACATTACAATATTGTTGCAGATATTTTAAATAACAACTAATTTTAGTTTTTAACAGGAAGCAAATATCTTCAGCAGATTTTGCAAACTGTTTTGCAAAATCATCCCAGTTCTGCAGAGGAAATGGATATGAAAGTTGTATGAATTGATCTGATTTGAGTCTAAATAGGGTTTGTTTTTTTTTTTGGTCTCAGTGCTCACAGCTTCTGGATGAAGCATTGAGGGAGGAGTATTTTGAGGAGGTGAAGGAGGAGTATGAGGAGATCAGGCAGGAGCACTATGACTCCCTGAAGGTAAGCTGGTGCTGGAGCAGACTTCATGACTGTTTGGATGGGTTTTTTGGGCTCCGGTTACTCACAGTGAAGTCCATGTCTTGACATGTCTAACACAAGTTTTAATGGAGAAAAGCTGAAACTCATCTGATACCCCTCCACAATGCTTTGAGAAGAAAACAACCTGAACACTTCTAATGTCTGGCCTGTATTTTTAAATATTTATGGCACTTTAGCCGTTTATCAGATTTAACTTCTGTATACAAGCAAAGTGTAATTAACACTGTCTAGCAGATCCACTGCTGGTGAAGGAAGTGCTGAACAAACTGGCCTTTTTCTGCAGATGAGTGACACCTGTGCAGTCATGTAAGGTAAAGTTGCTGAAACAAGCAGTGAAGCTGGGATCTCCAGAAATGGAGCATGACTTACTAATCAACTAAAATCATTTGGGAAAAAAAGGATGACATCGATGTCCAAGGAAAGCACCATGTGGAGTCTTTTTTTCTTTTTAGAAGTGAACACGGTTTGGCTCACCAAGAACATCCCAGTTTGAAGCCTTAAAACACTCTTGCAGAGTTTTTTCAGCTTCATGTGACCACCTCTTCAGTAATTTTGGTCACAGGTTTCCTCTGGATCAGTTGCCTCCACTCAACAGCGTTTCTATCCATCGCTTGTGATTTTAACCACGCCTCTCTCTCTCTCTCCCACATTTCCAACTTTTCAACAGTTTGATATGATATAAATCTGGTCTTTCTCTCCTCCACCTACAAACCATCATCCAGAGGCAGCCTGGATGGAGATGACATCAATGCTAAGACAGAATGTGTAACTGACTATATCAACTTCTCTGTGGACAACATCATCTCCACCAGAAACTTGGGTCCTTCAGCATTTGCAGCAAAGTGCTGAGTATATTCTACAAGTCTGTTGTGGAAAATTTAGTTACATATGGAGTCATCTGTTTGGGGAGCAGCATCAGAGCCAGTGACTTAAAGGAACTGAACAAACTGAGAAAGACAGCTGGTTCTATTCTGGAGCCTCTGGAGATGATTGTGTGAAGGAGGATACTTCATAAAATGAAGATCATGGACAACCCTGAATATCATCTTCACAACACTGCGATTCAGCAACAGAGCATCTTCAGTTTCTTCAGATCTGCTGCAACACAGACTCCTACAGGAGATCCTTCAGACCTCTACAGGAGATCCTTCAGACCTTTACACAAGAGATCCTTCAGATCTGCTACAGGAGATCCTTCAGACCTTTACACAA
>JAOWBL010000329.1:0-17826 GCA_028564865.1 Zenarchopterus dispar | reverse complement strand
CACATACATACATATATGTGTGTGTGTGTTTGTATAAAGAGAGAGAGATGCTCCAAGATGTAAACAACTCCCCCACTGGCATGTTAACTTATTTCAGCTCAACATTTAGAGAACACAGCATCCAGTGAAATGCATAAAAATCTTTCAAAGATTTGTTTTTCAGATAAAGTCTCGACAAATGTTCATAGGATTGAGAGGAATATGCAAAAATGCTCGTACATTGACTCAGTTGTCACGTGTTTCCATGTGAAACCGTCCTGGCAGTACAGTAACTTGTTCACCCTGAACAAACTGTTACGACTCCGAGTTTGCCATGATGACTATATGCACTCTGGTGACAACAGGACTTAAAATAACATGCCATAGCTTTGGTAAATTAATTTATGTGTGCAACGTTTAGGTGTGTGTGTGTGTGTGTGTGTGTGTGCTGAATGAGGAAGTGTGAGGCGCCACCATGAATCACAATGCCAAGGTCTGTGCTTTCTCTGATTACCCATCAGCTGCCACCTTTATACCACCATGATTATACAAGCACATGTGTACATGTTCACACCCTCACATTCAAAAGAAAAAACAGATAACTAAAGTGGGCATCTGTGGCTTTTAGTCTGCACTAAAGTGATACTGAGGACACGCTAGAGTCAGGAGGGGAAAGTCATAATTAGACTGCACATAGAAGCAGTTTCTAACAATATTCATTTCTCAGTTTTGACAGATTTCCCTTGTTGCATCATGTTAATAACTTGTTTCCTCCAAATGTTGAAAAAGCAAAGCTGAACAAATACACTTCCTTGAACTAACAACTATAGTTTATTCTTCAGAGGAGATTTATATTTTAACTAAACAGATGAATTACAAGATTTGCTCAAACAAATGAAACTTAAGATTTTACTTTTAAATGTTATGTCAAGTGGTACCAAACAACTGCATTGTGCAATCTTTAAGATATTTTAAAGTAACTCACCTCACTGAGTCTATCAAGTAAAATGATTATTACTCGTTGCACTTGTGTAGAAGCACTTGGCATAACATTTTAAGTAAATCTTACATTTTACTTATTTGAGTGTTGCTCATTTTCTTGATCTCTGAACAGTGATGACAACTATTACTCACCCTTATGTTTGTGGCTCAGGTGGTTTATGTGTAGAACAACTCCTAAAATCATTTAAAAGAAGCACTGACTTTATTCTGTATAACTCATAAAGATTTGGCTGATTAACGCGAGTTAAAGAACACACAGTGATTGGGCACATTACATCACTTTACTTCTCTCCTGCTTTGTGTTAAACACAGAACTGTTTCTTAATATAGTTGATATCCTAATAAAGCTTCTCTCATTCACAATTTTTTTTCCCATTTCTGTCATCAGAAAACAAGTCTGAAATTGTAAAAACTGTTCCAAATAAGACAATATAAATCTACAGTCAGTTCCTAGACATGTAAACTCTGCTGTGCTACTCCGATAAGGATCAGTGTTTATCTGCGTCATCAGACAAAACTGCCACCCACACAGAATAAGCTGAACACAGTGATATTCTGGCTGTTTTTACATGCACAAATATCACGTAAATACAGTCAAACATTAGAAGCATTAAGGACTATGCTTTATTTTTGCTCTTTCAAACAGAGCACCGGACTCTGAGCAACAACACAGTCAGTGTCCAAGCAGCTGCTGTTTTTCTCTGCCACCAACTGTGCAAGGAAACTTGTGGTGTCATACTGTCAATGACTGCTCCTAAAAACTAAATGTTTTTTTTTTTTTTTCAAAAAACTTGTTTGGAAAAAAAGGAGAATAAAATACCCAAATCAAGCAACAGCCATTAAGCTGGCAACGGTATCTGTACTCAGGGCTGCATCTCTTCTTCTCAGGTCCACAAGGTCTCACCATGCTTCGTGGTTCTACAAGTAGCAAACTCAACTTCTGGATTAGATCTTCCATGTTTCCCATGTACTTAATGGCCGCTGCAGTTTCTCCAACACACAAACTGCAGCTGCCACTAGATCAAACTCCTTGCATTTAAGAGTATCACGCCACTATTTGCTTTAGCTGGAGACGATAGTAATGACATCATTTTTTGTAGGTGTATGAAAAGACTGAAAAATAAAGATATCATGGTCCAAGAGTTGATCAAATGCTCTCCCATTACAGTTTGTATAACAACTTATAGGTCATTTGTCTTAAAAGACTACATGTCAATATCAAAACGGTGCTAGGGAAATCAACAAAACCAGTAGGATTCATCTTTCTAGGGTCATACATTCCTCCACCACATTCCAGGACTATCTATCTGATTTTACTCAAGACATTTGTGTAAAGGCTGTAAAAGTCAACCTTGTAAGTAGAAGAAACCGCCTACCCCACTTCAGGTGCATTCAGGGAAATTGTTCTTATTTTTGTAAGTGAATCATCATAAACAGTCACCCAGTTTAACAGATGCACACAGCAGTTGTCAATCACAAAGAACTGAAACAAACTAAGCTGAAACAGAACTTAGGTTATTACAGGCGGTGGCACATATTTGTATTTCTACAACAACAGTTAACTTGAATATCAAGATCACAGCCAGTGGTTGTGATGCACTTGCTACATAAGTCCAGAGTGAAATAATGTAACAGGCATTTGATAAATTGTCATTGAATTTTTTTACGTCATTTGTGGTTCCCAGAGGAGGAATTCCTCAAACTCTGGTGATCCCCTGATATTTGACCTAATCCCAGCATGAGTTTGCCATCTTTGTTCCTCAAATGTCTTGACAATCTGTCTTATGGGTGTCAAGATTTTCACTACAGATTTCACATCAGGTACTTTTGTAATCTCCTTGATGATTCTGGAATAATCACATCACCAGTTCACCTAGAAATATCTTTGGGGTCATTTTTATGCCTTTATTATACAGTTCAGTGCAGCTCCCGCTTGAGTTTGAAAAGCCGATGCAAGAACCAAAACAGCACACATGCTGATGAATACAAGGTCTTCGGCTCCAGCTAGACAAGGTTCCTGACAGTCAGGGTCTGCATTTACTTTGCTTTGTGACATACTGAAGACTAATAACAGCAGTCTCACAAAAAAAAAAAAAACGGATTTGGTTTTTACTACTAATTACTACATTTTATTGTAAAAAATGAAACTTTTTGTATCAAAATGTAGAGAAATAATGTGCGAGACATGCATTTAAGCATCGGCACTCAGATATTTTAGTCCATACAAACATATATCCATCTGTACATACAAACGCATACTTACATGCTCACAAAGTAGCTTTTGCCAGGGTTGTTTGAGTTGTGTTAAGATTGCATTTTCTGTACACTTGCTGAGTCTAATCACAAAAAAGACCTGACCACAGCCAAATGTATTTGTACCTCAGTCTGTGATTTTTGGTGTTGTTCTGCATATGGTACTGTCTAACGTTCCTTTATATTAAGAGTGTTCCATTTCGGGGTGAAAGGATTGCTCACATGGACAACACATAAATGATCTGTAGCAACACGTACTTGGACCCCTCGCTGGTTCCTTATAAAATAAATAATAAAAGCAGGAGTAGGAGAATGATAGTGATGGACAAATAGATGGAAAGCACTATTCAAATCTGTGTTCACCTCACAGAACCCTGAACATGACTCAAGACCCACAGAGATTTGGTCAAATTGAAGACATTCTAGGTGAAGGGCCTAATGTGGTAAGGAAATCTACAAGTGAAGTAAGTCTGGTTCTGGTTCAGTAACATGTAAATACAGCAGAGAAGTCAAACTGAATACATGTGCAGTGAAAACCAGAAATAACCTCAATCTCGCCTTCCACACAGCAGCTGAAAACAACTTTGACTGAAATTTCTACAATAATTACAACAATAATGTCATGAGCAGTGAGACTGCAATGTCGCACTTCACATTTATTGTTCTATGAACTTACAGTGATGATTATGCACAACACAGACACTAACTGGTCATTTTGTCCAAGCTGCCACAGATGAATTTTCTGTGAATTATATATGTCATTTTGAATATATAAACTTCAGTTATCATTAAGTTAGAAAATATTAAGCTTACGACAGAAGAATGTGTAAACTTCAGTTATCATTAAGTTTTATTTTATACTTAGGTTCTTTTTGTGTTTGCAAAGATTCACAGAGTTTTGTGTTTTCAGCTCATACAATATGTTATATTATGATAAATACACTTTAAAAAACACAAACACTTTTTGAATAACCTACTCAACTACTGTAACAGGTCCATAGAGTTACTTTGTGGGACAACTAATCCAATTAATATTACATTAGAAGTCATTTGGTTAGTGTTGCATAATAAAATAGTTTAAGTTTCCATCCTTACCTTTCCAATACTAAATGAGGTAGATTTCTTAGGTTAATTATACATGAAGTGATGAAATGATGTATCGATAAATCTGCAAAGACTTTTTGGAAATATACATTTTTGTTCCTTTAATTGTTTGAATTTGAGATCAGAGAGAAACAATAGTCCATACACTGACTCTGGGCAAATGTCATGTTTAAACAGAGTCTTTGAAGATTTTTAAGGAACTGCGTGTCCAACTGAACGACATGATACGTTCCCATTTTGTGGTGTAGACACAAGGTTAAAAAACAAAAACATGGGCGCTGTAGTACCTCCTTGTTGCTGAGGCACACGAGAGCGAGGAAGCCCAACAAACAGCAGCAACAGAAAAGATAGGTTTGATGCTTTAATCATAAAGTCATACTAATGGCCCACAGTAATGAGATGGCCATTCATTTCTGTTGAATTCAACTTTTCTTTTAATTCTTTATTTCATGTTTTATAGTGACTTGATACGAGCACTCTAACTTGCAGCTTATCTCTTGACCCTTGCTGAGGCGTTAAGGACTCTCGTACAGACCACACAGTCCTGCGCACAGATTTGTCTCAACAGTGTAATCCCTGGAAGAAGACTGGCAGCTCAGCAGCCTGCCTCTACATGCCTGCTGTGTGCTGCTGTCACCACACCTTCATCCCCAACAGCACAATTACCCCGCACACAGCGACAGGGTTCAAGGTAGACAGTGCTGTTTGGCAGAGCTTTAATTTGACTTACTTTGATGAATCTGTCAACAGTATCAGTTACCCCGTCTGCAGCACTATCCTAGGTTATTATAAATCTTACAAGGTCACTATTATGATGAAATGGAGAAATGAAAATACTCTTGGTGACAGTGGTTGTTTGTCTTTAATAATACCTCTCAGTCGCAGGCATAGTTCATAACACTGCCTCTTCAGAGGAGACTTTTCATGTCGATTGCTTCTTGTAAATTTGCTGCAGGTTGCAGGAATGAATGGCAGCAGAAAACGGAGTGGAGCCTGTGGAGGAATGCAGCTATCCACCTCCCACAGGCTGCCGGGAGAGCAGGCACACACATGCGACCCAACCAACCGGGCCCCAGAAGAGGCGGCACGCTGCACTTCAGCCACTGAGTCAGGCTGCTGAGGCTCATGCAAGTGCTGCAATGCCACAGTCATCGAACCAAATAGGCCAAACAAATACAATATTCATTAACAAAATAAAATAAAATCTCTCCCTGGAGCAGCGCAATAATCAAATCGGTTACTGTCGGTTTTACAAAATTGGGATGCGCATGCAGAATTCCAGCTCATTCTGTCAACCATAATAATTTATACTCAACATTAAAGTGTCTCTTTAAATGATTTATTCACGTTAACTTTTGGGGCTTGCAACAGGATGTTGACGGTTGATAATGGACAGTTTTACAAGCATGTGACTGTGATTTTGTTGGAGCGGGTCACTGAGATGCGCATTAGGATACAGTGAAAGCAAATCTTAACTACCACCTAATTATCCACATTTTATGGCAGTCTATGAGATTAATCCAAACTACTGGTCTGACTGATTTTAGTCTAAAAAAAGAGAAGTGTCATTGGAAAAAAAATATACCCATCGACACCAACTTTTTATGTCACTGGAATTTTTAATAAATACATGACTTTTGTTGAATAAGAAAGAGAGATCTACACCTTTCAAACGTCCCCCTCGTCCCCCACTCCCCGAGTGTCCAGTCTTGGTAAGTTATTAAGCCTGAGTGAAAGAGAGTGTGTACGTGGTGGTTAACGATTAACCTGATCCGCCACTGAGCCGAGGTAGGACAAACGATGTGAAGATGAAAGTGGAAGGACAGCAGTTGTATCAGATGGACTTGAAAAAGTCAGCCTAATCTTTATCAAATGAAGCTTTAAAAGGTGAACTTACAGCCAGTTACTTGCGTTGGCGGAGAAGAGCGCGCAGCAGAGCATCAGGACGCACCGTAAAACATAGTCCTCGGTCATCTCGAAAGGCGGGGAGTGGACGTCAGTGAAGGTGAAATAATCCCGAGGTGGACAGGGAGTGTGGGTCAGTGATGGAAGAAATAAAAAAAGATCCAAGGAACGACCTTAATCCATCGTCCGGCAATAAGTGTCTAAACCGCTGGGGAGATGCACAATTTCACGGTGTGTCCGCACCGGTTCTCCCGTCCCTCCCTCTGCCGACCCGCACTCAGAAGGGACGGGGAGAGCTAGAAGAGGGATGCTACAGTACTACAGTCAAACCTATGACTCCAACCGTCTTTTCAATCAGCTTGTCTGTTGTCCTTTACAGCCGCGCGTTAACGAGAGCGCACGGAGACTGAAATGAAGAGCCAAAATAAACACGTTCTCCGGCTGTTGCTTCCCCTCACTTCACTTTAAGCCTTATCACGAGCCGAACGGTCTCATACAAGCGGGTCTCTCTTGTCAGCGTGGTGTTGGTTCACCAACTCTCCCCCAACACATGCGCGCACACTCTGAGCATAAATACGCACGGTACCCCTTCACATACCACCTCTCTGGAAGAGCCGAGGCTGTGAGCGCTGACTTCAGTTAAGGGGCGGTGCGAGGATATTGAGGTATATGGCAGCAGGACGGGAGGCGTGTTTAGTGCGCTACTGTGGTACTGTGTGTGTGTGTGTGTGAAAGTGTGTGCGTGTATGTAGAAGTGACTTGTGTGTGTTTTAGAGGTCTCATTGGAGGATGCAATAGCACAGCCATTCACTATTGCTCTCCCCTGCCACACTCCACTCCTGTCCAATACATACAGTCTCTCTCTCTCTCTCTCTCTCTCACACACACACATACACGCACACACACACTAAAACTGCAAACACTTCTTGGCAACGCCTCACTCTGCCTGTCACACTCAACCAAATATTCTGTGGTCAACAGGCTATTTAAAGCTTGGCTGCAAAATGTCTGCGTTTGAAACCAAACGCATATCCCAGTATGTGACACATGTCTGCTCCTCACTATTGATTGATTTGAAGGAGGATGAGGAACGGTGGGGCAGGCATTCAGACCTACATATGACCCCAATGGCGATGCTGCATCGATGATCTGACTGACAAAAATTAAAATAAAAAGAAGATAGAGGTTTGTAAAATGATATTCAAAACTTGTTTAAATGACAAAAACATTTGAAGAAGGAGCACAGCTGCCCTTATTTTATTTCATTATTTACTGTGCATGAATCAGCACTGCCAAAATCAATCATTTCAAATGACCACAAAACTTTGTTTATGACATTAACATGGATCATAAAGTTTCCAAATATACAAAATATGTTAGTCTGAATTATGGAGAAAATAATTATATGAAGAGACACATAGACATATAGAACCTTTTTTAAACTGTTCAAAAATTGAATGCACCAGTCCATTAGCTTTGAGTATTTATTCATGTAAATAAAGTGACCTGCAGAGGGAGCAGAATAAAAGACACTTTTGTTAATATTGCTTAACAATGAAAACAATATGCATCAAAAAAATTAGATATATTTCATAATTAGAAAAATATTTATTGTATTCAGTTAGATAATGATTTGATCAGATGCATATATTTTTCCTAATCGTGCTTCTGCATTTGAATACACAGATAAGAAAAACCAGTTAGGCCAGGAGGAAAACAAACAAACAAAAAAAAAAAAATGACTCTCTTTGATTTTTGTACCTCCTCAGACAGCATGAACTTAATGTATTTAATTTTCCCCTTCATGATGTTATTTCATTTTTTTGACCCATTATCACATCTTTTTTTTTAAAAGTTACAACAGTAAAGCTCCTATGAATTGTTGCCATTCCTTCTCACAACATGTTAAAGGTTTTCTGACCATCTGATGAAATGAAGCCATGTCCCATTTGTCCCAGTCTTCCTGTAAAACAATCTTCACGTGTGGCACAATGCGAGTCAGCCCTGTCACAGTTTTTAACTTATAATTCTTTGCACTTTCTTGGAACAGGTAAGGACTGCAGTCAGGCCAGTCCAACACTGCAATCTCTTCCTTTTCTGCCATACCATAGTGTGTGTAGAATGATGCTTTTCTGTTTCATATTTTACAGAAAAATGCCAGTATGCCCCTTGAAAAGACTTGGTCTTAAAGTCACTGCATGTTGCTCAAACATCTCTGTCTACTTTTCAGCATGAGTAAGAAACTGCAACAGTAGTGGAAATGACCTTTGTTGAGTGTACTGATACAGCATCCATCACAGATCCTGGCTTTCGGACTTGCTGCTGAAAATAGTCCTTATGGTTCTTTTCATTGTAAGCCTGAACGAGTTCCACTTTTACCAAAAGCAACCTGGATGCTGATTTTTCTAAAAAAACAATACACATTTTTATAATGTGATGCTTCATCCTAGATACCTGTGTCCCTGGACACCTTAATGCCACATGGACAACGTTACAATAAGGCTTCCTGTTTTTAGTAAAGTTTTAAGTGGGATTTTTGAAAAAGAAGTAAATGCTCTCTGTTATATTATTTGATAAAAGTAATCCCTTACCCATGTGGTTATATCAGTAATTGATGAATGACAATACTTGGTGCAGTGCCATCAGTGGGGTTGGAAATCACAGGTGTCCAGCTTAGGCTCGAACATTTTTCCTTTACACACTGAAATGCCTTCAGATTCCTTGAGCTGCTTTATATCATAAAATAAAGAAGAAATATGATGCATGTATTTGTTTAAAAAAATACTTGTCTGTAGGAATTAGTGCTTGTTCTTATGTGGCCTGTGATGGACTGGTGATCTGTCCAGGGTCTATACCTGCCTTTTGCCCAAAGAGAGCTGGGATAGGCTATATCTATGGATACCCATTTACTCTTGTGACGTATAGACAAGATGGCTGTCGCTGGCATAACTTATGTAGACAACTGATAGCAGAACAAACCATTAATTAATAATACGAATAAAAGGTCAAAGAATATCTCATTTTTATGTACAGTTCCTCTAAATAAGCCCCATTATCAACAATCATAGCTGACTTGCTGACCTGTCATGCCAGAAGTTAGTTTGTTTAAACAAATATTTCCTTCTCTGTCTTGAGGGCTTGACGGCAGAAGGAGTTGTACAGAACTACCTCTGCTGAAGTTAACTTTAATGCCAAGGCGATATTTATAAACTGTATTGATCTTATTGTCAGCTAAAACTGAAGTGAAGAAATATTGCATCGATAAGGATGTTTTAAGACTTTTTTTTTCTTTTTATCAATAATCTGCAGCTACTTGACACCAGAGACCCCCTTTTGATCTGAGCACCAGTATTGTTCATAACTATGTTGGCATTAATGCTTTCATAATACTTTATTGTAAAAACAAGGCCTAAGAGCTGCGACCAAGTTGTAAATATATTCTGATCATGTCAACTAACTAACAAATTAACCAACTAAACAAAACAAAAGTTTGTAAAGCATGATCAAGTTTGTTCATGTACATAAACATATACAAACCCACAATGGAACAAGGTAGCATTAAGTCATGTACCGCTCAAAAGTTTGGATTTACATTCTCATGTATATATAAGAAAAAACATATGCTCTTTTCATAATTTGTGGTGTGTAGTAGTGCAAGATAGCACTTTTTCCAAATTTAAATGAAAGCTGAACTTGCGTATGTTAACATAGATGCTGTGTGAATATTTGCACACAGGCGGCTGCAGCAGAAGCTTCTGCCTCTACTTGCCTCCGACTTAAGGTCGTTCATGTATGAGTGCTTGTGTTTGGGTGCTGAGGGTGGCTGTGTCTGAGGTTTGGGGTTGTGTCTGTGCCTCTAACTTGATTTCACTGACTGGGGTTTGGGTCGCTAAGAATACATCCTGGGATGAGACACTTCAGTCTGGAGTGTGGCTCCAAACTATCTCACACATGTAGATGCACACACTTCACACACTTCCACTGGCCGAGGCAAGTCATCTGATACTGAATGCTTTAGAACAAGGTAATTGTGTATTGCTCTTTTTGGGAATTTTTTGTGGCAGCAGCCAGGCTATATGTCTCACATAAGAAAAATGGTTACTGATAATTGGCTCTGGTATTCTGGAGCAGAGTGCATGCAGGTTCTTGAGATGAAACAAAACAGTCCAGAATAGGGCTGGAATTGGAATCAATGAGGGTATACTCTGGGCATGATTCTTTTTCTGAACCTTTTTAATAAGAGGGACTGCTCTTATAGGGATCTTGGAGGATGTGTGTTGGAGTGGGGACGGCAGCTGCTGTCAGTATGACTTCAGTTTTACAGTAATAACATTGGTGCATCCAGGTTTTTCTCCAAGTCACCTGCCCAGTTCTGCCGCTGAGTGGCCAACAGAGGGGGGAAGTGAGTAAAGGAACAGGAAATCACTAATTGGTGTGATCTTATACCTGGATGGGCTGTGTGTGTGTGTGTGTGTGCGAGTGTGTGGTGGCGGGTTGGGGGTGTGTACAACAAAACATATCAAACAGTGCAGCTATGTTTATTTTAAAATGGAGATTGTTCACTAAAGTGAAATCACACAAAGAAAGGATTTTTTTTAAAAAGTAGGAATGAAACAAATCATACATATCAAACAATCTCAAAAATCGAAGCTAAATAAAAAGGTGACAAAATGCATATTATATAAAGTGAAAGAAAATTGTTTAGGCCCTTTGCATTCATAATATGCATCCACCCATTTTCCATGCCTGTTGGTTCCTGTACAGGGTCACGGGGGTCTGCTGGAGCCTATCCCAGCTCATTTCAGGCGGTAGGTAGGGGCACAACCTCGACAAGTTGCCGGTCCATCACAGGACCATATATAGAGACAAACAACCACACACACTCACACCTACAGGCAATTTAAAAAAAAACTGCTTTCATCATTTAAAAAAAAAAAAGAAAAAGAAAATATAATTGTACAATTGTTTCAAAAGTATTATAAGTAGCCTTTTAGAAGAACCCCTTTACTATATTTATACTCAAACAAAATCTGTGTATATTGTATCAACAACACGCTTTGGATTTGAAGTTTGAGTATTTTATAACCTAGCATGTCTTCTTCTCTTCTTTTCCCCGTTGCTTTATACACATCAACTGTGCTGCCGTAAAAGTGTAGCAGCACAACTTAGGCTTGCTAAGCCACACCTGCATGATTCACAAGACTTTAGGAATAATGTTCTTTGGACTGATGTGAGCAAAGTGGAGATGCTTGGTTATTAATGACAGTGCAATGTGCTGTCACTGAACGGACATTAACCATTTCTTTATTGCAGAGTGTTTTAGAGTCCAATGTGATGTCCTCTGTCCTCATGTGTTGTGATGGGACCCTATTAGAAGTTTGCATGAAGGAATGACTGCAAATTTCAGTGAACTAAAACAGAATAGTGAAGAAGAGTGTGCCAAAATTCCTGCTTAACAATGTTGGGACTAACAACATAAATGAAACAATTACTTCAAGTTATTCAAGCTACTGAAAAATAAAAACCTAGTTTGTGCTGTTTGCCTTTATTTACAAGAGCCACTTCCAAAATTTATCATTCCTCTGACAAATCTGAACATTCCATATTAAAATTTAGGGTTTCTGAAATGTATCAGTTCATTCAAGACCAAAAATTGATGCTCAGTGTTATTCACTTCAGCAGTGCTTTTAACTTTGTCAATTGGCTGACCAATCCTTGTTTTATTATTATTATTATTATTATTATTATTTGTAACCTGCTGCATCAAATGTTTTATTGCGCAGAGTCATCTGGGGAGTCTTCTATTGAAACAGTTTGGAAAAGAGCAAGAGCAACAACAACAATAAAAACACCCTTTGCCTAATGTTGGATGAAACCTTTACCTTTATTAGTGGCTGACAACAGTAAACAAACTTCATCCAGTCAGATACAAAAGGTGCTGTTGCTGACTGTCATCATACCTGAAACTCATCTGCATATGCCGGTGTATGATGCTTTTGGCTTAAAAACACACAGTTTGGGATTTTGGAAGACGGATTCTCTTGTGACAGTAATCTCTCAGATCTCAGGAGCGTCCAGCTGCCTTACAAGGTAATGAGTTTGCAGCAGTGAACTGAACTCCTGCTGTGTCCTGGAGTATCCTCTGCTGCCCACAAACAGGACCAAATCGATTTTGTGTAAAACATACAAGCATGCGAGCATCCGTGCCAGAACTCAGCAGTTTCAGCCCACCACTTACTCCCCAATGTTGTGTGTGTGTGTGTGTGTGTGTGTGTGTGTGTGTGTGTGTGTGTGTGTGTTGTAACCTACTCTCATTCAGTTACTTGAAGTGATCTCACTGCAACCATGTGCCACTCCTGAGGGAGACTCAAGACGACTGACTGTGAAAGAAGCCATTATCTCCCACGGAGCCCCAGACATCTGGGCTCACTACACACAGCATGCAGGCAGTCTCCCCCTCTAACTCCTAACACACACACACACACACACACACACACACACACACACACACACACACACACACACACACACACACACACACACATCTATGAACGATGGTCTGTGATAGTTAAAGACAGTGTGAGAGTGAGACGGACAGGCATGGACACATGAAGCTGAGTAAAACGGGGTCATGACAGAGAAGGTCTGAGTCAGGACATGTTACCCTAATGACCTCCCCATATCCATGGGAACGAGAGCTGATACACATAACCAACACAAAAGCATTCATGGAAGCACAGGTTTTATATTGCCCCTGGGTTTACACTCCTGTGCCATCACCCTGGCAACACTAATGCTGCTCAACCCTCTAACATTTACTCGTTGGAGACACACAATCATGCACAAATGAACTGTTGCTTGCACACACTCAAAGCAGACCTTTGCTTCTTTCCCTCTGTCGAGCCAGGCCAGGCTATAGGCCAAAACGTAAATGTGCTAAAAGCCCCTCTCCTCAATTCTTTTTCAGAAAAAAAAATTCCCCGTTCCCGCTCTTGGGGTGATAGCCCTATTGTGCTGCCCCATGACCTGTCCCCAATGTTGCATAATGGTGGAAGTGTTCCTTTTTAGTTATTCCCCTTATTTCTTTAATGATGTGGGATATATAATTTGGGGATCACAAATGATGGGAAAAAAATTCTTAGGTGAATTAACTGGATGGAGTCACTTGCTGAAATAAAGTTTTCACTTTAGAGTTTAGCTGAGCTCAGTGGCGGACAATGGAGTGAGTAGAGACTGCGTGACAATGGCTAAAAGAATATCCCTTTAAGTGACGTCATCAGACACCTAGCACTTTTACATTGTCTCTTATATTTTGGTGCACACTGGTAAAAAAGCAGGCTCTATATTTTTACATTTTCCTCCAGTAACACTGTTTAGGACTGTCTGAGACTTTTATTGGCCTTCCAGGTGACAACTGGACAATCTTTTTTTTGTATTTTTGCATATAAATATGGCTGAGATTCCAACAACTCTGTATGTGGAAGCCTTATATTTTTTTAAACTCCTTTTATAGCAACCTGTATTGCCTAGAAAAGTGTTACAGAATGAATGAAAGTAATTGTAATAGTGCAAGGAAATGATTTTGGTGAAGCAGTATTCCTGAGTCTTCTGAGGTAATATAGCTGGATGATGGGAATTCACAAAGGTTTATGTCACAAACACACACCTTCTAGTTCCCCACTGTCTTAACAGACTTTCTCAAAGAACAAAATTAAACAGGCTTGCTCATGATGCGAGGAAAGAGTTGCAGGTTAGCTGCAGCTTTGTCAGGATCACTCCTTCATTCATTGAGTGTTTTAAAACAGCCTCCAACTGAAAGCAATAGTCAACATGTAACTTGGCTCTTCAGTGATAGTCAGCACATCAAACTTTCAAAATCAGGTTAAACAACCCCAAGAGCAGTGCTTGAACAGTAGAATAATTAAAAAGACCTTTCAATTTTAAAAACGAGAGTTTGTCTCCGATATTCCCCTCAGAAACCTTTATGTCAAGATTTTCAAGAGGAATCTGGTGTGAGGAACCAGTTCAGTGAGTCTGATATACTGAGAGGACTGGAAGTACTGGTAAACAAATCTTTTGATTGAATTTTTTAATGAACTTATTCTAGTGACTCAGTATACTGAGAAGTACAGCCATAATGATTACAAGTCATAGGCAGCATAAAGGGAGCTTGCAAGTAAATGCTGAGAAATGATACAAAAATGACCTGGACTTAATCTAAAATTGAATCTGCTGTATCAGTGAGAAAGTTTAGTTGCAAGTGAAGTAAGCCTATCATAAAAATAGTTAATAAGAAGACAGAGTTGCTATAAAACAGAGTTGCTGTATGAAACCTTCCTTCCACCTTGACACCACCTGTAGCCCCAATGAGTCCCGCTTGGCTGCACAAAAAAAAGTGAGACCAGACACTGGAGCTTGTTCTCACTTGGTAATAGTGTTAGTAGATACAATATTTCTTTTTATGTGTATGCTGGTGACTCTCAGCTACATTTCCAGTTAAAATCCCATAACTCCCCACAGCCTCTCTTAGACTAGAATACATAACTTCATATATCAAGCCCTTTTTAAATCATGGATCTAATCCATCCTTGGTCAACTTTGAGGTCTTTAAGATCTTCTAATGAGGCTCTTTGACATGTTTCAAGGTCCTGCCTTGAGCTCAAATGTAACAGTACCATTGAAGCTGTTGCTCCACCGTACCACTTAACACTTCACATCAAATGTGCTCTCTCCATCTCTGCCTTTTATTTTATTTTTATTCTATTTTTTACTTTTTTCTACTATTTTATGTTATATCTGCACCATTACATCAGAGCAGTTTCCTAGTCTGTGAACCTGTGTCACTGGCATTGGCAATAAAGTGATTCTGATTCTGATTCTTTCAGTCTTATCCAAAGACATGCCCGTAGGCCTAAGGACAGGCCAAACTACAAAATTAGTAAAAGAGAAACATCACACCAATTTTTGTTAATTAGCTTTTCTGTGCCCACTGCTCTTTAAATTATTCTGTTAGTATGTGTCCACTTTGTTGTTTTGTCTTTTGCTTAATGTCTAATTTTATTTTTGCAAGTTTTGTTTTGATCTTATCTCCAATGCATTTTATCTTTTATTAAGCACTTGATAGCACAAGCTGTGTTTAAATATGCTATATAAATACATTTAAGTTACTTGTTTACATTTAAAAGCTGTTCACCTGTTATCAGTGTTCATTTGTAATACGCATAATCTCAGTTTGTTAGTCTTTCTATATCTTGATTAGTTGATCTTTTCATTTTGGTAAATTTAAATAAGATTATCTTTGTCATTACATATCTTTTGAAAGACACTGAAACTTGTCCTCTGCTTTTAACCCATCACTAGTTATGCTAGGAGCAGTGGGCTGATGCAATGCCTCGGGAGCAGTTGAGGGATTAAGGGCTTTGCTCAGGGGCCCTCTGTTAACCTGGGGGATTGAACCTGGGTTCTCCACACCCAAACCCACCTCTGTAACCACTAGGCTACCAATTCCCAAACTGAAGTCTGATCCTTGATAAGTAACCTATGTATATTTCTCTGGAACACAATTACAGTTGTTGAGATGAACATGAAGTTATAGGTTTTCTAAGCAAATGTTAAATGAAACTAACAGTAGGTTGAAGCTGGGTTTTTTTATACCAAAAAATGAAGTTTGGGATATGGTATTTCCCATGAATTATAAATAAATGAACAATATATAGCATGTCCATCTTTTTGTGGTGACACTGTTCCATAAGAAATTATGGATATTTTTCTGTCAAGGAGATTTTCACACATTACTAATGAAAAAAACTTCATAAGCATTCCAAAAGATTAAATATATATCGGAACAGTTCCAGAAAAGATGTGCATTTACAATCAGCAAGTTTGAAGAAGTGTTATATAATCCTACATAACTGGTTTGCACAAGGAGCAGACCAGTTATGTACTGGTCTCCCCCGTGTGCACAAGCCTTCAGACATCTGAGGTTGATACCATCTGAACATGCAGCTTTGTTCTGTTTCAGTCTTTTAGAAAAGTGCTACATAAATAAAGTTTGATTTGTTTAGATTTGAGAAGAGCAGTACCAAGATCCTTCACTAAGACAAAAGATGAGACTGTTGAGGTGTGACAGGGGAGGTATAGGTCCAGGTAAGAGGTCTGTGTGGCCAAGGACAGGTAAGGAGAATGCTGAACCAATGAAGTGGACAGGCAAATAAAGAACATGGTCAGTTCATTGGTTTTATCTAGGCTTCCAAATGTCTGATTCCCCCACTTTATTTATGAAGCCAGTTATATTTTTCACAGTCTGTTATCAAATGCAGGTTCCTCCAATATTTTGTTAATTATTACTTCTCCCCATGAGCACAAAAAGTATTGCAGCTTATTGTTGTAAAACAAAAGGGGGTGCTTTTTTAGTTATTAAAGAGTTAATAATAATTATTTGATGACAGTTATTAACAACATAAATAAATTATCAAAATGAATAAATCAAAATGAGGCACCACCTGAATATCAGGAATTAATAACTAAACTGCACAATCAGTCTCAAAATAACTGTTATTCTATGTGTGTCAGCCTGTGACCAGGGGTGGTTCAAAATGGTGGATGAGATTTTGTCACACTCAGCACAAGAACAAAGGGAATCTGAGGCCTTATGGCCGAGATAAGAGTGCACATGAGTGTGTGGGTTAGTAGGAAGGATGAGAGAAAGAAAAGAGGATGGTAAAACCCAAAAACACTAGAATAACTTCTCACTGCCAGAAAACTAAACTGCTCTGATGTTTCCCACACAGAGACGCCCATTGTGAAGCTAAGTTCACATGTGTGCTCTGGTCATTTAACCAGGAAATGATGAAGAGCTTTGTTTTCTGTTGTGGGAAGACACGTCAACAAGATCCAGCAATGTGGATGCATTAACTGATAAAATAAAATAAATAAACACACTTTAGCACCAATAACAAATAGACATGGCTATGCTGTCCGGCTCACAATGACACAGCTACATAAAAATAGTTAAATGCGTTAACTAAGTTTCTCTGCCCAGACATAAAATCAGCCTCTTACATGGAACACTTTGTAGTGATAGATGTGGTAGTTTTGTCCTTGGCAGACCAGCGTTCCTCTTGGTTCGGTTAACAGCTAGATGGTTACGCTCTGACAGTGTTCTGGTGAGAAGTGGCCCTCTCTCTCCTCGTCTCCGTGAAGATGAGGGAACGCAGCGTCGGTACAACAGCTGGACTTCTCTGGGTCGATCTGAAGGTGTTCACGTCGTCAGGGTGTGCATGAGTCCCTCATTCGGCTCATCTGGGGCTCTAACCCTCTTTTAGAAGGTTTCTTTGTCTGAAACCATGCGGTCAGGCCTTGCTGCTGATGTTAGGCCTTCTTGGTTTCAACACAAGACTGTGGCCCAACATTATTTACATATAGTGTTACCGAGGATCCTGGTCTCATCCAGTGCACATTTGGACACTTAGCACTTTTGGCAAATGAATTTAATTCAATTTTATTCATATAGCACCAATTCACAACAAAAGTCACCTCGAGGTGCTTCACACTGTAGGGTAAAGATAAAACAGTGTTACAAGG
>JAOWBL010000328.1:0-17827 GCA_028564865.1 Zenarchopterus dispar | reverse complement strand
GATAGATAGATAGATAGATAGATAGATAGATAGATAGATAGATAGATAGATAGATAGATAGATAGATAGATGTATATGAGAAAGAGAGAGACATATGCAGTCACTATAATAAATACTATAGTGGATTCTCATGTATGTTTTCTTTTCCAAACATTCAGTAACTTAAAAATGAATGACGTAAGACAAAATAGTATATGGTTTAACCAAAGTTTATTTTTCCCAAAAATGTTTTGTTAAACAGATCCTTGACAATATTATATTATATTATCATCTTTAAAGTTACTGAAGAGTATATGTAAGTGTCAATTAAATGTTTAACTTAAAGCACCTACATAGCACAGATACTAGTCGCAGTCTGCCAGTCTGGCACATCTGCTGTTGTCTTACCTACATGCTGACCAGGTGGCTGTCTTGATGATTCTCAGTATCAAGCTGCTGCGAACTCTTTTCATGCTGCTAGGAACAGCTCAGCTGTTGCAGATTTTAACTGGAAAAGCCATCAAGCTGGCAGTCCATCTTCTGGACAAACACGTACACACCTATAGTTCAAGGCTGCAGAGTTGAAGTCGGTTCACACTACACATAAAACTCACAAGAAAGTCAACTGAGTGACACTGAGGACAGTCGTAGGAACAGGAACATGACATGGCCTGGCCTCTTGATTAGATGGGACTTCATTTTCAAAAGAAAATACTTACATATCAAATCTTCAAAACCCCACAGTCTTTACACTGAACAGAACTGAACAACTGAAAGCCACCGAACAAGTCGCCACCAAATGAGACATATACCAAGGAGGTGCTTTGTCCCCACTATTGTTCTGCCTAGGCCTGGACCCCTTCAGCCAGAGGATCACAAAGGCAGCTATGGATACCGGTTCAGAAACGGAGCAATCATCCTCTATGTGGATGACATCAAACTGTATACCAAGAACAAGTGAGATACAGTATCCGTTTACTGATCCACCCCACCAGGATATACAGCAGTGAGACTGGAATATCATTTAGGCTGAAAAAATACACTCAAATGGAATCAAAGTGGGGCAAAACGATCACAACTGAGGGGTCAAACTATATCAGATGTTAACTAAAACAAGCCTTGAACACAAGAGCGATGGAGGCCAGGGTCTACCACACCAGAGAAAACCCTAGCTGTAAGACCCCCACAGTGTAAAGATGTTTCCAAGGAAATCCACTACATGATACAGGATTATAAGGTACAGGCAGCTAAGGTGTACTTGGAACGCTTCTACCAAGCAGCTGGAATATTGTACAGGAACATCTGTAGTAAGTTTGGGTTGAAAGCCCCCAAGTCAAGATGGACGAAATCTCCAAGAGTGGTGGAGACTGAAAGAGCAAAGATCCCATGGGACTTCCAAATCCACAATGAGAAGCTGGTAATGGACAACCAATCGAAGAAAACAGCAGAGACAGACAAAGACACAGCACAATCTAGAAGAAGAAACACAAGAAGCGTCATTTCATTTTCATGTCTCTTTATGGCCCTGTGATGGACTGGTAACATATCTGGGGTGTACTTTACCCAGTGACAGGTGGGCTAGACACACACTTTTAAAAAAAAATCCTAATTGTCAATCTCCCCAAATCCCCCACTTTCAAGTTTGTTTATTGATTTGTAACTGCAAGTCAAAATCGCTGGAGAGATGCAGGACAGAGCAGGACAGAGTACCTATGTGGGCGGTATTGTGGTCATTCTTGTGGGTCAGGGAGGTTAATTCTGATATATCTGAAAAAAGTCACCCTGTCACTGCAATGAAGTTAGTTTTACGTGGAAATTCAACAAGCATTTACTTCTTATCTGCCACGGTCTGATTTAGGGATCGTCAATAAATTACTAACTACTGAAACGTTGCAGCTTTTTCTTTCAACATCCTCCATACCCTCTGACCAAACTAAATCGCTGTACTAAAGGAGTTAAATAAAACACATTTCTTTGTATTGTATTTGAGGACTCTTTTCCCCATATAAAATATTTTTATACAGGGTAATAATTTTTGTTATTGATTTTCCATTTTTTGTTCTTTTTTTTAATATATATTTTTTTGGATAGCTTTATAACCATGTGACCAAGACAGTTCAAATTTATGCTGAATTGTAGGACTCAAATAGAAATATAAGACACAGCACTTTTTTTGTGTTTGAATACTTTTTATGTCTTCCATTAATTTTGACACTGAAAAATAAGTACCTGCCTACTACAGTGATGTATATGGTGATGCAGCGGTGTACAGTGACCATTGTGATGCCTGAGCTGAAAACGGAGATTTAGAAGGTCTAAATTAGGTCTGACATCAGAGTGACATCTGTAACTTAATCTAATATGGGGTTGCATGCAACTGGAACAAGTAACAGACCTGACAGGAAATGACGTCCACATGGAGTCCATCACTCGCACACCAGACCTACATCTGAAAATCAAGCAGAAAAGGAAAGGGGGTGAGAGGAAAATCCTGGCCAGGGGAGAGAGGAGCTAGCATGCATGACAGGAGGCCAAAGACTTTAAAGATAACCCTGACTTATCAGCTGTGACCAGAGAGATCCTAAAGAGATTTCCTGTGGCCTCAATCATATCTCAAGATAAACACAGACACGGATAAATAAAGACTGTTTTATAAGGATTTATAAGGAGTTGGTCTTCATTACTGGTGAGAATATGGGCAGTACAAAAAACAGAAAGAATTAAAAAAAAACACATTTAGTTTATATAAATAAAGAAAAATAATAGCTTTCAGATGATAGCATTAGATTCTTTCTATAGCAGCTCAACCACCACAACAAGCTCTATCACAGCTACAGTTAACACATCTCTAGAGGGACATTAACCACTTTTACTCTTAAAGAGTCACAAAGAAATAAAGCTTTGTAAATGCTATCATTTTCATAAACAATGCACTGCCAAAATGCATGTTTCTGGGACTTTTTCAGGGAATCAGAGGTGTTTCTGTAAAACAAGGAGCAGGTGCTAGCTGATGGTTTGCGGATGTCACATTGACTTCACATACCTGGCAGATTAAGTTGGCTTATAATAGCAAGCTGGAAAGTCTAAAGTTTAATAACTGCAGGTAAGGATTTCATGGCACTGATCCCACACAAATGGAGATGTGCATAGTCTTTGTGACTGCATAAGGACAAAGTTTGATTATCTGTTTCATGTGAATAAAGAATTAAAAATAAGGATAAGTCCATTCTGCAGGAGGCTGCCAGGAAAAAAAACACTAAAATCTTTGACCATGACAGCGATAATCAACGTGACAGTGGTGGAGGTGCATTGTGGGTAATGGTAGGCAGCGGATTTTGACAAAGAAGAGGGACAAGTGTTTATTTTGAGCCCAATCATAGCTAAGGAATACCAAACATATCTTAGAAATATTGCTGTTCTAGCTGCTCACATGAAACAAAATTTAATTTCCACTTGATTACTTTTGGGTATATTTTTGATGATTTCACTGCAGTCAAATTGTAATTCTTTCACTGAAAGTAAACTGTTAATACCCTGAGTAATCATGTAATTTGAAGACCAGAAATAATTGCTTTTTGACCATAAATTTAACGCCAAAGGTAATTGGAGTCATTAGATTCAGCCGCGAATCACTCTCATTGTCAATAGGCTTACAGAGTAATGATTGTTTATCCCCTACTGATTTCTTAAATCATTTTTGTCCTTCCAAAGTTTCTATGTTATCCTAATTGAGCATAAAGTGGTTAAGAACGAGGAGTGTAGTTGTCAAGCTGCTTAGTTTCATCAGATGACAAACTTAAGTCCTGCTGATCCTATTAGAGGTAAAAGCAGCTAACGTGTAAATGCGCACTGTCAGCTTTGATAGGGAGGAAGAGGAGGGTGGAGGGGTTGAAGGGTAGACAGGAAGGGGGAGTTCATGTGACTGGAAAGACGTCTATCATTGACTTACACAGAAACACACAGAGCTGTGTCTTGTGGCTGGCTCCTGCTGGTTTCGGCCTTTTCTGGAAAAACTGTTGAGACCGTTTAGATCGGGAGAAACTTTTTTTGATTCTGCAAATTTCCACTGTGACATTAGTTCACATTATATGTAACATTAGTTCATGAATTAATTCATCCTGGTAAATGCAGAATTATTTTAACTGTGATTGTTCCTGGATTCCTCGTGTTGAAAGTCAACATCTGTTTAACTGCCTACAACAAACTCAGTCATTTCCATGTGCTCCTCCATTTATGCGCCAAATGATCAACTCTTTATTTATTTAACTCTGTCATTTTCGGTTTTGTTTCTATTACATCATTGGCTAAGCCGCATCAGTCATGCCTGCCAGTTGGCAAGCTTAAAGATAGGTACATGTAAAAGTATCCTGATGTTTCTCAAAGTACATTGGCTTATATTGTTATATTAGTCAGTGAAGTCAGCTGGAAGAGCTTTACATTGACCTGGTGGTCTTTGTTTCTCTGCTGCTATCAAAAATGCGTTACAGTGCATGCTTCTCAATCACCGACTTTAAGCCCTGAAAGGCTCCTGAAAGCAAGTGACCATCTTGCATGACAAATACAGTATAGCTAATAAGACCAGTCAAGATCAAAGCCAATCAAAACAGTTTTTGTAATAAGGCGAATGTGAAGATGCTACACTGATTTAAAACTGCCAATCTGCATGCTGCAGTACAGGCCAGATTAATACATTTACCTGTCTTTAAGTTACGTGTTTTCATATAATTTTTTTTTTTGGTTTCACTTTTCAGTGCTGCGCAAGTCCCAGAGGAAGACTGTCATGTGTTATAAGATGAGGAGGATCCAGATCCAAGAGGATGAGGCAGCAGGAGTTCAAACAAAAAAACGTTTAATAAAAAAAAAAAAAAAAAAAAGCAGTGCTTGACAGGATTACAAAATATATATATATATATTAAAAAAACCTCCACTTCTCAAAACTTAGGACACCACAAACTGGAAAGACATGCAGAATCAGAAACTGAGCAAGAGATAGAGACAAGACAATATATGTGAGCAGAGCTGACAAGACGCAACCGTAAAAAAATCAGGAATGATGGGAACAAGTCAAACTGGAATTTAAGAAACCAAGAAATGGGCTGTTTCTCATTTCCTAAGTCTGTATTTGCATACTTGGGTAGTTCATGCTTTGGAGGACACTAAAATACATCTCAGTCTTTCAGCTATTGAAACAGCAATGTATTTGATGACATCCCAACTCAGTTTATAGGCAAATGATATTGAAAAATATCTACATTTTACCTGGCCATAAAAATAAACATCCTAAACATTAAAATAACTGAAAATGAACCATGTATTGCTCTTAGTTAGGTTTTTATAACCATTACTTTATACACTGTGATTTTCCTCCATTTGTATTTCAGGTATATTACAAATAAAGATGGATAAAGTGAAAAGAAAAAACTGAAAACATTGGGGGAAATTTTAAAATAGACTGTATCTTTATAACTTAACCACAAATATGAATTCATAATGACTAAAACATCTGAAAACTACATTCTGTTAAGCAAAACTTTCTATCTACTCCTCTTCTAAAATTTTTTTTACTTGTAGATGCAAAATGCATTCTGGGAAACTTGCCGGGTGTTTCAATTACATTTGCCCAGATGTGGACTTGATGACATCCCACAAGTACACGAGAACACAAGTACACACAAGTGTGCATGTTGAGAAAAGGCCCCAGACTTTCAAAATAAGACAGGAACTAGAGTACAAAAATAAAAAACAAAACAAAAAAAACCAAAACCCTAAGACAAAATTTCCAAACCATGACAAAAGTAAAAGAAGTGAGTCCGACTATGTCTACCTGGAACTTCTACACCATGTCCCTGGAGCCAGCTTCTGC
Organism: Zenarchopterus dispar; assembly: GCA_028564865.1. Taxonomy (NCBI): domain Eukaryota; kingdom Metazoa; phylum Chordata; class Actinopteri; order Beloniformes; family Zenarchopteridae; genus Zenarchopterus; species Zenarchopterus dispar. The sequence continues at coordinate 11,985 of JAOWBL010000328.1, read as the reverse complement.
AGCCGAGGATCGAACCGCCAGGTGTCTCCGCCTTCAGCCACCATTCAACTCACATCGCATCTGACCCCAATAACCCCTCCCACAGGTAGTGAGTCCATGGGAAGGGGGATCCTTGTTGCCTTTTTCGGGCTGTGCCCAACATGGCCCTATGGATGCAGGCCCACCCACCAGGGGCTCGCCATTAAGCCCCACCCCCAGGCCTGGCTCCAAAGACGGGGATCCGGAGGCCGCGTCCAGGAAGGGGCAAATGGTGATCACCACGTTTTGTTCATAAAAAAATGTACAAAATCCCCCCCAAAAAATGCACAAAAGGAAACATGTACATACTGTACTCCAATATTTAAAGTGTCAGACAAAATTGACAGAAAAAAAAATTATACATTTCATTGTTCATTTAATTAGCATTATCTTTCTCTGATTTGTACTTGGTTATTTTGTTACAAAAATAGCTCCACCATCAGGCTCAGATCACAAGACAGTTGCTTTTAACCTTATTTTGTTAATTGAATTACAGCTCCCGTCCCAGCAGGGTAAACCTTCACACTAAACTGCAATCGCATGTGTAGTCTCATTTGTTGTGTTAACTGATATAATGACGGTTGCACGGCACACTGTCTGCTCTCACTGTATAGCAGTAATTCAATTTCTCTAGAAACTTATCTTTTTTTTTTTAGCATACCAGTTTTGACTCTGCTGAGTTAAAGCGTGCACTATTTGTTAAACTTTTCTTTCTGTCTTCCTTCCTTTAAAACAGTTGAAAAGAAAGATATTTCACAACCGTGAAGTGAAACTTTTGGTAGCAGTCAGCAAGGTGAAGCCACACCGAGCAGCTGACTGAGGAAACAAAAATGAAGCAGGCACAGAGCTTTTATGAAGCATGACACTGTTTCCTGCTTGACAAAGACGAGATTACACCAGGACACTTGTAAAACAGATTATCTTTCTATTTGTGATGTCTAGAGACATTGTTCTTTCGGTGTGTGCACAGAGCAACTTTAGGATGACTAGCATCATGCACAAGACAGAAAAGTTTAAAAAGTTAAAAGATTTTATTTTAAAAAAAAAGGACCTTAGATACTGATTTATTGACACTTGTGAGGTATGCAGCTCCACTCACCTTTACCCTCTTGCACATTACACATTGTGTTTTTGGTTACACACAGGTCATTTATAGCAGGATCAAATCGGTTAAACCTAAGATGAGGTTAAGCTACTGATCCCAGTGACCTTATGGTCAGCACAAACACCTTCTAATGCCACAGTGTCTCAAAATGTATAGAAGACACCCCCGTCGAAAAAGGTGCATTAATCAGGACCTCCGTCCGCATATGACTGATCTTGTGCTTGTGAATGCTGCGCCACTACCTCGGCTCATAATGAACTAGTAAATGAGAAGCAGCCATCATTAATCCCACGTATGCCTCTGATCAGGGATGATGCTGAAATGGTTCTCAAGTACAACCACAATACTCGGGGTTTTAACAAACAAGAACCTTGATGGACCCACCAAGCAATGATCGGTCAAAAATAACTTTGTCAAATATTATTATGGTCAATAACCACATAATATGCATAACTCAAGTCCACAGAAAGGACTGGCCGAAGACAACTGGGATCATGCTTATAGTGGTTTACTGCTCATTTCAGTGGAAAGCAGTTGTAGAGGGATGAAGTGCTCTTCAGATGATGCAGCCTTCCAGGAAGAGCATCTTATGTCTAATACCTGTATTGGCACAGAACACTTGACTCCTGCTTAGGTCATAACCTCATCTGAACCAAAATCTGCTTAAACCATACCAAGATAAACACTCTCGGTAAGTCGGACCATCCTTTTAAACAGCTGATAGGTGCAGTAGCAGAACAATTTCCACTTGGGCTGGGACAGACATCGATAGAAAGCTAATAATGTACTGTATAAACACAAAATCATGTGAGATAAAGCCGTTCATGTGCATTTTAGTACGCATTTAAACTCTAAGTGGAGGAACAGGTGTGTATTTATTGTGTTTTCTCCACAGTGTACCAGACCAGATTTCAAAAGGAAATAAAGACAAAGACCACAATTCCTTCTTAGATTTTTAAGTCTTGTCATCCACACTGAAACTATTACCTAACAGGAGAATTTTTAAAAAATCTAATACTCTGTGTCTCACCACAAAAAGCGTCACACGGGCAATAAATAAATAAATTAAAATACAATATACGCTCTAATCGTTTGAAAAGTACAGTAATGGTTCTTAAAACTGGAGCTGATGTGGGATATGCAAGAGGACAGAGTCTGTGTTAGTCTGCAAACATGTCTGCCCTCTCGTGAGGAGCAGGTGAAAACAACAGGTGATGGCGAGATCATTGTCTGGCGACGCATGCTGCCGCTTCAGTAGATTAGCTGTTACCTAAACCTTAGTAGAAAGCGCACCTTAAGGCATTAGACCCTCTGAGAAAAGCATCTCAGCGCACTCGACATATGGGTGAAGGCTTTGTCCTGATATCCAGTCACATTAGAAAGCAAAGCACCAAGAAAAGCATGCTGATAGAGTTCCTAGGCAAAATAATGAGCATTTTATTCATTTATTTGTTTTACTTTTGGTTCCTTATAAATCGCTGTGCAGAAAAATTGCTGCTCATCCCTTTAGAGGCTTGAAAAACACACAGAGCAGATTGAACAAATCGTGGAGGGCCCTCGCTCTCCCCGTGTGACAACAAGAGACAGAGGATCAAACCTCAATTTATGGTCCATCTCTCGGGACACGGACAAACACCAGGCTTACGTATGCTTACATCAAATGACATCTTTAATTTGGTCTTCTGACATGACAACAATCCTTCATAAGAGGCTTAATTTCGTGGTGAGATTTGACGTGAAAATTGAACATTTCTTTCCATTCCTCCTAAAAAGCAGCTGACAGCCAAATACAGCAGAACAAGTCGTTTTACAAATGAAACGTTCAGTTCCTGCGAAGTCCCAAGGTGTCCCAAGAGGATGGTGGATAACAAAAATCATTCATGTAATCTCAAAATCCCAGGCAAGAGGAAAGAGAAAGTAATAATAAATGCTGCATTACGCTTAGATTCGGTCTTATAAGAGAAATTAAATTTGAATGAATTGAATCAAAGTTTGCCCTGCGTATCAGAGAGAGTAAGGTTTGATGGGCAAATGGATAAGAAGCAACATTTTGGTTTCTGGAAAATACTGAAAAACCGTCAAGATGGTCTTTGTTCAATTATGTTCAAAGAGCCAAAAAAAATATTTAAAAACATATTTCAAACTCTCCACCTCCTTCTTTTATCGTATATGTTTCTCCAATTTCCAATAGTTATCCCTAACATAAATACAGATCATTTGTAACGCTTCCACACCATTACAATACTTAATACACACACTTCTGACGATGCCATTTTGATAAATCAATAACAAACTTGATTTTCACTGACTGACTCAGCTCACTTCAGAGCCACCCAGAGGATCAAATACTGGTTATTTGTCAAAGCTGGAAGTCTCTCTGTCATATGCATAAGGTTTTATTTTCTTCTCTGTGCAGTCCAAAATCCATAGGAGGCTGTATGGATGGTAACGCAATCAAAAAAACAAAAAACAAAAGTTTTCATTTGAAGATCGGTGTTTGAATCACATCAGAGGCTGAGTTTTTTTTTCTTTCTCCACTTTGTTAGTTTTAAACACTTGGGGCCTTTTGCCCCTGTCCCTTATATTTACATTTGTATACTAAATGTAAGTATATTTATATATACTTACATTTAGTTCTCACCTGTGCATTAAGGTAAAGGCACAGAATTCAGGATTTGGGTTGACAAGGGTTAATAATTAGCTTTAGGTTCAAAACAAGTTGGATTGGATTAAGGCACATTTACAACCTGGAGATGGTCTAGAAAATATAACAGTTCTTTTTCTTTATTCATTTAAAACTTCTGAAACAATACTAAAAAGCGCTTTAAGCACTGTCATCTTATGCCAAGCAATCCCAAACAACACACAGGTATGACAGGACTCTATTTTCCACACCAACCATTGTCTCGATCCACCTTGTGCTGCCACAACAAGCTTCGACCTGTCTGAGCGAAGACAAAGAACCTCTGGAGGTGTCCTGAGCACCTGAGCATTGGCAGGGGAGCTTTGATGAGGCTGAGATCTTGGTGGTTTCTAGGCCAGATCAACACCTTAGACTATGTCATGCTCCTTAATGTGAAACTAAGCAGTTTTTCATGTTTGGCACACACTCCTGCAGGATTAGCAAGGACATTTGGTTGGTTTTCCACAATATTTCAGTCAGTGGTACAAAACACACCCCTCTAGAGTGAATAAATGACATCAAAGTTATTTGAATTCATCCTGTAGTGGACGTGAAAATCTGCACCAGAGTTGATCTCTTGTGGATTCTTCTACTGTGGAACAAAAAAGTCTGCATGTCATGGCAATCCAGCCAGAAGCACGTCAAATAATTTAGTTGGGATGACTGCAGTGAACCAGCACTCAAACACAAGCTATAAACCACAAACATACAAAAAAAGTGCAAAAGCATTTGGCATGGTACGTGAACATGCTTCGAACTGAGTCATAGCTTTTCTTTCCTCTGACCCAAAAACCTAATCTATATGGCGGTTTAATTGTTGAGTGTTAATCATTTTCTTATTGGTATTAAATTAACCAGAGTTTAACAAGCCTTGTTTTTTTCCCCCAGTAGATTACATGTATGTGAGAAATCTTACCACACAAGGCAATCTCTTGTCTCCCACACATGACCGTATCACTGCACATGGTCTCACAGACCACAAGCTGGTGCCCTGTTTCAGAAGCTGAAAGTTAAAAGCTCAAGTTCAACACTTCGATCCAGACCCAACTCCCTGAAAACAGTCCTCCACCGCAGGGCCGAGACTGAGATTATTTACTTCTCTTTCAAGTTTCTCTCTTAGTTTGTGGAAATTAGGTCTTTTGCGGGGCTCCTGCTCCCAGCAAAGCTTCATCAGGGAGTAAACACCGGGGGGACAGTCCTCTGGAGCCTCCATGCGATAGCCTCCCACCACTTTCTCCTTCACGTCCTTGAGAGACTACGGCACAAGAACAACAAGCATAAATCAGCGAGTGAGTTCAGAACAACTTTGTATTTTACATACAATCCATAGCAATGGCGTAGTTTTGCTGAAGTAATGTAAATAATTATAACAGAGGGCATTGTTAAGCAAACAAAGAGCTCCATATTTTAGCACAAAATCTAAAATGTGGGGAAAAAAATAGAAAGTGGGTAAATGAGCTTAGACTTCCTGAAAGTTCGGTGATTTCACAAGATTTAGCACATATTGCCTACACCATATTTATTTAGAGAGTCGTACATTTAATTTGGGGTCTTTTACACATTTATGTGATAGGTTGCTAGTCTGGTGTTTTAATGCTGCCCTGTGATTGGCTGATGGCCCCTCTGAATGTACCCCACTTGTCAATAAATGACAGCTGGGGTAGGCTCCAGGCCCACCCATCCACGACTCTGAACACAATGAAGGAGGAAGGATACAGATGATGGTTATTTTTTTAAATTTTTCTTTCTTTTTTTTTGTGAGAGAGAACTGATGATATGTTTGGCTTTTTAATTACTCAGGTGGTCTTTAAAATACCCCCAAAGTCCCCTCCCGCCCAAAACATTAAAAAAAAAGCTTGATTGTAAGAAGAGAACACAAAATATATAAAAAGAGCCATTAAGATTTTTTTGATCTTTTAAAGAACTGATGAAAATGCATGTATACAACAACATACTCATCTGCTGTACATGTAAAGATACTTTAATATCTCAAACAATGTAAAGGGGAAGTTGACGTGCAGACTTACAACAAGGTGGTGGCAACCAGAAGGTACCTGCACAAACAGTTCTGCTAGACCCCACTAACTCTTTGAGTTAAGAGGATTAATCTTTTGGTTACTTTGAATGGTATCAAATGTCTTTTCAAACTCCAGCCCAAAAAACAAAACAAAAACACCGCAGGCTGCTATATGCTCCCTAGCACTCCGACATAAATACACAAACTTTTCACATACAAGGCAAGAACTACAGTACTACATACCATTTTAGGATAAGGCTGGCGGCCATATGAGAAGATCTCCCAAAGAAGGACACCATAACTCCACACATCTGACTTGGTGGAGAATTTCTGCAGGATAAGTACAAATATATAGAGCAACAGCTTTCAAGAGCCTGTGACATAATTTTACTGCTTTAATGGTTAAACTATTAACTATACAGTCTCCACTGGCAAAAAAATCTGATGCCGCACCTTTACTACTGGTAAATAACATATTTGACCTTTCCTAACAATGACTGTGGCTCTGACATACAGAAAATGTTCAGAGGAGGCACCCTTGAGCTCTGATTCCTCATCAAGAACCGTCATTGATCAATAGCAGATATAATCACGTTTTCATTGGATTACTTTTAGAAATATAAGGAATAACATTCAACAATGTCACTCAAAAATGTCCTGTGAAAAAAGAGATGCCTTACTCCAAATTCATTCAGATATGACATTGATGAATGAGAATTATGATAGAAGATTAAAGTTAAAAAAAAGACAAAAAGAAATAAAAGGTTATGTGCAGTAGCTACAGGAGCATATGCAGGAACAATGTGACAAAATAACTCATTTAATGCTTAATCACTTTCCATCTTTAAAGTCAGAATGACAGTTGCAAAAGAGGAAGACAACAATGACAACAATATTATATAAATAACATTATAGCTGCTGACATCTGAAACGTTGGGGTTCACATAAACAAATTAACAAGCTTAAACAGGAGTTGGAGAAATTAACTGAAATTACTAAAAGGCAGCCTGCTCATAAGGCTAAAGGATAAAAAATGCAAAAGAGGAATAATTTAAAAAAAATAAATTAAGAAAAAAAATTAACATACGTCTTTCATTAGCGCTTCAGGTGCAGTCCATTTGATTGGCAGCTTGGCTTTGTCTGAATCGTTGGAGTCCACCTTGGTCAGGCCAAAGTCGCTGACCTTAGCAACGGTTTCCTCGGAAACCAAAACGTTTCGAGCTGCCAGATCTCTGTGGATCAGTTTCTTTGACTCCAGGTACTCCATCCCATCACACACATCGCTGATAAAACGTGTTTACAAAAATACAGAAACATCAAGCACAAACACTACGGACTTTCCTGAAGGCATCGTTTCTATCGTTACGTTTTAATTTTCAAACTTACATAGCAAAGTTGAGCAGCCGAACGGAGCCTATAACGGATCGACCTCTTGTCCTGAGAAAATTTACGAGGTTTCCCTGAAGTACACGAAACGGACTGTCAAAAAATAACCTTGCAATTTCATGAACTCTTCAGATAAAAATTTTTTTTTTGGTGGTTGTGAAAACTATAAAAACATTTGTGTTCATCTTCAGTGTGTTTCCTATTTCAACAGGGATGTTAATTTCAGTTCTAATCTCCTATCAATATTTATTTATCTCCTATCAATATTCGCTGTCGATAGAGGACGTTAAATAGTACCTTCGTCATGAGCTCTGTGACAATGTGAAGCCCTTTGTCCAGGATGACACCCAGCAACCGGACCAGGTTTTTATGCTGGAGTTTCCTGAGAGGAGAAAACCGACCAAATTAGGACTAAAAACAAGAAGAAAAATAAAAGAGATTCTGCAATACATATAAATGTATTGCATATAATCTGACATGCTCACAATGAGTTCATTCCCCTCCTTTAAACTGGTGGCTGGATGTGACTATTATCTGTAGTTAGTCAGCAGCTTTCTGAAGAAATCATTCAAATCGGGAGTCTCGGAACTTACGTCATCACTGCGGTCTCCCGCAGGAAGGCCTGAGCTGTGACATCACATTTAATGGTCTTCACTGCCACCCTCTGGCCCATGTAGTCCCCCTCATACACAGCTGATGGTTGACAATCACACAGGTCAGAGTTCAACTTTACTCTGCAAGCTGTAAACTTTTACATCACTAATTAATAAACAAACAAATAAATAAATAAACAAACTGATAATGGTCAACACAGTAAAAGAGTAAAGTGTTTTCAACGTTTTCACAAAAATTATAACGACTATTTTAGCTTTTTAGTCATTTCAGAATACAATGATTAAATTAGTTTTATGTCTTGTTCACTGGCTAATCAGAAAGGACTAATAAAGCCAAATTCGCAGTGACAGCTGTGAAAGGTGATAGGGCAAATATGACCCTGAATTTTATGGTTTTCCTAGCTGTGTATGGAAAAAGAAATCTCTCTTAAAATTATAATTAAATGTGTCATCTTGACATTTACGGTATTAAGACATCATTTCCTCTTTACTGTGTTGGCTGTGACAAAGTTTTTGAAAAAAGAAAAAAAAAAAAGATAAGAAAGAAGAAATAAGCTCACCACCAAATTCCCCTTCTCCGATATTTTCTCTCAGTGTGAGCTTTGTAATGTCCAGCAGCCATCCAGCTTCAAAGGGAAGGTTCAGTTATTCAATACTAATAATAGTATACAAATCAACACTACTATTATCAGTATCACCAAACACCGACACTGCCGAATTAGAAACAATCTCCGACATGGAGCTTACTTTTAGACAGCTCCAGCTCAGCCGACTTGGTTCCTTGTTTCTGCTTGGGCTTTACAAGAGTCGTAGCGATGGAGCCTTTGTTCTTTGAGTAGAACTACAAAGAAGGAAATACGACACATCAACAAGACACTTTTGTTCATCTCTCTTCTGAACTGAGTAGATATGTGCAATTTTCTCTTTTAACGGAGACTTCTTGAAATCATGTAACAAAGGAGGTGGTCAGGACTGTGGTGAAAGAAAAAAAAATAGGCTACACTTTTTGTGAATTAAACACCATGTGCTCAGATAATCCCCAAAGTTAGTGATTTTTTTAACAACAAATCCCAATTTAACCCTATAAAGCTTGATTATACATTAATTTCTTCAACCTTGCTACCATTCACATAATGAAAAAGAAAAAAATTGTTTATAAAATAACAAAAAAATTTCAAATAAATGAAATTATTAAATATATACAAAATAAAAAATATTATTTAAAATCTGTTAAAGACTAAATTGGGTGTGATTTAAGTGTCAGTACATAATAAACATATTTACTTTTTAAAAAAGTGGATTTTCTCTGCATTGTTTCATATGTCAAGCATTTATGGGGTAAAATGCACCACTAAGTTGAGATAATTGGTCTTTTTTTTCCGTCAGCAGTCCATGTGCTGTATCCTTGCGGAGGCTGGTGCAGAGGGACTTCTGTGTGAAACCATCTGTGGCTTGCTGATAAGATGACAGCGAGATAAAGCTGCCATTTCTCCGCAAACTCCACAGCAGTAAAGTTTTCTCTGCAGCATCACACAAACACAGGCCAACAACCGATAAACCAAAAAAGGCAAATGTTTCACGAACTGCATCGTCTGTCTTTTACTTTGACAGCTTTCAGTGTTCTTTGGTGTCATGGTTACGGTTTCGAAGGCTGATAAAAACCTTTCTCATGAACAGGACAGACATGAATTTGTGGCCCTGCAATCCCTTCAAACCTGCAAATGTCCACGTATGACCAAAGGATCGGTCTGAGTACAGACAGTGATGTCACTGAGTGTAGTGATGCTCAGACTTCAACAGTTTTTCCCATTTAAAAAAAAAAAAAGATCCTGACAGGTGTGAAGTGTGATGTGTCCAGTCAGCTCATTCTCACCTACCTCTATCATATCAATAAGGTTGTAGAAATATTGTTTGTTGTCGATGGTCAGCTTGTTGTTCTGGTAAATCACGCGGTAATGAATGACTTCTCCAGAAACGCTAATGCACAGGACGTAATCGCCCGGGTGGCGGATGCTCTCCCGCACCAGGAACAGGCCGTCCTCGGCCGGCTGCAGTTTACAAACCGCCTCTGGACCTGAGATCTTCCCATGAAACCACCTGGAAGACGTCACGAGACGAGCGGCACAAGGATAATTTACTTTAGTGGAGCGAGTACAGAGCCGAGAAAAGTACAGTTACACAGAGAAAACCCCAACAAGTCACACACTATCTAAGGTTAAACCAAATTCTGCAGAAATGTGAAAAAAAAAAATGAAAAGGAAGTGAAACTACAAACAAAATATTGATCTACGTAGACAGTTTTGTGGAAGTCAAAACTACTCAAAAAAGGTTCAAGAAAAAGAAAGAAAAGAAAAAGGAACACACACTAACACCAAAAGCAGTTTTTTAAACTCTTGAAATGAGGAAATAAAACTTAAATTCACGTTAGAAGTGTTGCATAATTCAGCCACAATGATGGAAATTCAACACATCTGAACCCTTTTGTACCCATAGCAGGGTCAGTCTGCAAAACTTCCGTCTTATCATCAATGAAGTTAAAGCAATGTTTTTCGTTGGAGTGAAGAGTTTATATGCAAGAGGGGACAAGAAGCAGTCCATGAATATTAAACATAGTAAAAATAATGTGGCATTTTTGGGGGTTAAACCTTTTGCACCTGTCCTAGAAACCCTCCGTTACAAAATTATCAGCTTTTAACCGTGTTTAATGGGTGCTTTTTAGAGACCTTTTGTGACCTCTTAACCTGTAAACCTTCAAACCGTTTCCTCCTAGAAGTCTAATTTCACCGGTTGAGCTGCACCTGTGGTGGAGTTGACCAGTACTGCCAGTATGTCACTGTAAACCAGCAAACAAATGCATCTACAGCCGTCTTCTGTCCCCTGATGGTCCTCTTGCATGTATCTTACATGTCCCGCTGCATTTTAGCGGTCCAATATTCGGCCCACAAAATGGGAAGTAAAAAGGGATTAATTCTGGGGCGGTGTTTGGCTGCAGTCACAGCGTGATCCCACACAGTGTGGTCACAAGATAGGCTCTAAAGGTTGTAGCTAAAATCAGAGGCCTGCTCTGCGTCACAGCCACAGCATGTGATCTGTGTTCAAACATGAGAGATCCTAAAGATATGTGCACATCATCAAAAATAGATAAATAGGTCCAGAAAAAACTTTAAAAAAAATTAAACTTCTATATTATTTTATTTTGTCTGTGATGTTACATCAGATATTTATGACTTCACCTGTTGAGATCAACAGCTTTATCATATTTTTTTTTTTTTTCCAAATAATCATCCATACAGTCCCAGCTACTGCTAGTTTGGATCAAACTCACGGCATAAGGCTGAGGCTGGGGTCAACTCGTAGAGCCTGTCTCTCACGAACATTGGTGGAGTTTATGAGTCCTTCCTCTCCTGTCGTATTGTGTCTGGCTTTGTGGTATCCTTTCCTCTACAACAAAAAAATCAAAAAACAAAGCATGACCAAAACAAACAACTTCTCTAAATTCTTTATGACTCTACAGCTTGAGTCAAGATTACCGTGCTTGTATCCACAATGGTGAGGATGTCTCCTTTGCAGTACACTAGCTCTCCAGGTTTGGCTTTCCTGTTGTCGCCCTTGGCAACGCACTGTGTGCCAGCTTCCCAACTCATCTATGGAGGGACAGGAAAGATGGTAGAAGAAGTACTGACCGTGAAACTTCAGTCAACTTCAGAGTTTTAATTCACAGAGTTATTCTAAGAAATATCAAACTGCAGCATATGACAAGAAATGTTCATTATTTAAAGTAATAAAGCCCCTGAAAATCTTAAAAGGCAATTGGAAGACTAATCTGTTATGAGACTGTCAGCCATGAAATTGATGGTTACTCATTTCACTTAATGAAGTAAATTTAAACTGAGACTTCCTTGATGATTTGACATTTCACAATAGACTGCTAATTATAAAAATATGTTTCCATTAAATGTCTTCAGGCATTTAGATAAGAAAATTACTTAACAGGCTTCTTGAAGTTTCATAGTTGGTTATGTAGCTGAAATCACATATACTGTGTGTGTACATATATATATATATATAGATAGATACATAAATAGATATATATATATATATATATATATATAGATAGATAGATAGATAGATAGATAGATAGATAGATAGATAGATAGATAGA
>JAOWBL010000326.1:5533-17843 GCA_028564865.1 Zenarchopterus dispar | reverse complement strand
TTTTCATTAATAGTCTTGCCATTTATTTGTGACAGATTTATTTTAAGTTTCAGATACATTTTATGTTTTTTTTTTTTTTGATGTGGAAAAACATATTTGGCTTACTTTGTTCTTTTTCCTTGATAGGCCGTTAATTTAACTTATAATAGGCTTTTAATTCCATTTGATACCAAATGCTACCAAGGGTTAAAATAATAATAAATAAGGAATAAAGATTAAAATCAAAGATAAAAACAAAACCAGCCACATGACAAAATTGTGAAACTTCAATTAGAAAATGTGGTTACACTGATGAGAACCATGAAATGAGGTTTAAAATGTTAAGACTTATTAATGAGCATTAAACCTCATTAAAATGAGTAGTGTAACACCAACACAGAAATCCAGACTGGAACTTATTTTAAGGCCCTCTATGTAGCAATAGCACTTATGACCACAGGGGGGCATTACATCAGAACAAAGTTTATGCTTCAACTATAGACTGCAAGAACAACTGGATACATTGAATATAACAAGCCTCACAAGTTTTCTGAAACATCCTAACCCTAACCCTGACCCTAACTAGTCCTGAGAGACTGCAGCCCCCACTGGAGCTCTCCTAGTCCTTGTTTCACCCTAGCAGCACACATTTCAGATGTTTGCCATTTCTTTGCATCAGTCTAGCAAGCTAGGTCTGTCCTCTGGGTGTCAATCCCTGGCATGAGGCGCAGCAAAGTGTACCTCTTTTGGGACAAAGTGGTATGACAAGACATGTAATTCCACGATTGTTAACAATTATTAGCAGAGTATTTGGTCTTTTGTCAAAATGTCAGATCTGTGTGCCCCCATGTGGTCAGAAGTGGTATTGTTACAAAGAGAGGCCTGTAAAAACACCAAAATATCAAAGAAGCATATGAAAAAATAAAAATGGAGAGCATCTAGATGCTGCTGATCAAATGAACTGGATTAAATAATCAGCGGATATACCAGCAAGATCTTCTGATGGGCAGACAGTGCAATATTCATTTCTCATGGGAAAACAACAACAACAAAGTCTATAATTTAGACTTGTTCAGGTTTATGAAATAAAATGTGAAAAAGGAATGACTTGTAAGGAAAATTGATTGGAGAAAGGATCTTCTTTCTAGACAGATCACGGTAGTACATTTGATGTCTTTCAGACAGATGAGACCAGATTAGAGATGTTTGGTCACACAGTGCCACGTTTGATGAAATCCAAACACTGGACATCAGCACAAATACAGAAACTGTCAGTCACAGTGCTATTGGCACAATTGTGTGAACCGAAATGTTTGAGGTAGAAAAGCAAAACTTTGAGATGAAAAACAGCTTGAAGCACCAAGGGGTGAAGGCTGCAGCAATTTCAGCAAATCCTTTGTCTTAGAAATATGTCAAGTTATGAGAGTTTTAATCAAAAGTTAAAAAAAACAAAGCCTGCACAAGGAGCTAATTGCTGTATTTTTTTTCCCTCTCTGTGATAGAATAAGTTTTGTTTTATGCTTTAACTCCAAATAAACTGTGCTTAATTTTGGGACAAAACCTTTAAAATATAGGTACTATTTGGCTTTAATTGGTACGCGATTTTTGACTCTTTATTTGAAGACATATAGGAAATTAAAAGGAACCATCATCATCTGGCTTACAGATTCTAACTAGAAAACAGAGAGCTTCGTAATTATCTCACCAAATGAAGTTCTGTGTGACAGAAACCCAGCAAATTGCCAATTTAACCCACCTTTCCCCGCAGGATTAAACCATCCGTCATCTTCCAGCCGCAGCCTCTTGCCTTGGCCGCCACGACTAAATCTAAGAGCTCTGCTGGCAGACGGGGAGCGCGTCGACCTTGTTTCGTCCTCTGTTACAGGAAGGAGGCTCTAATCAGCTCTGCGGAGAGGATGTGGGGATAACTGGCAGGAAACCAGGTAAAGAAAGGTAAACGAGATGGTGCTGAGGGAGGCTGGACTCAGATGTGTGGGATTTTTCATTCATTATTTATTCCCCCATAGTCTACACACAGCAGATATAATATAAATGAGTCACGGTGACATTTTGAAGCTAAAAGAATGGTATTTGAAGAATTGTTTACTCAGATGAACAAGCAAAGAAAATGCTTTGGGTTTGAGTTAGAGTCCAGAAAAAAAATGAAATAGATTATATTGTTTTTGCTAAAGCACATTTTCAAACAATTTTGAGTTTGTCTTTTACCCTTTCATTAACTAAATGCAGTAAAAAGAAGAGAAGACAAAGATGTCATTTTTACAGTGATGCTAACTATTGTTTCTTTGCTGATGGGGATTTAAAATCTTGGATTCTGGTCCGTTTGGTGTCATCTTTGGTAACTGCACACAACAATCTAACACTTTTACTGCTCCAGCTAACTGTACTTTTTTATGGCTCCTACACTGCAAATACACTATACGGACAAAAAAATAGTCGGACGCCTCGGCACTACACTAAGAGGGACTGTAATGGAGGCAACTTCCACTCTCTTTGAAAAGCTTTCTTCCAAGAGATTTTGGAGTGTTTCATTCATTCTCCAGAATATTTATGAGGTCAGGCTCATAAATATGTTGGATGAGAAGGATAAGAAGGATGAGAAGGATGAGAAGGATGAGAAGGACAGGCTTTCAATCCTCGTTTGAGCTCATCACCAAAGGTGTTCGATGGGGTTGAAGACAGAGCTCTGAGTGGACCAGTGAAACTCCACACTGAGCTCAAACCATGTTTTTGTGATACTGAGACACAATCACGGTGGGATAGACTGGTAGAAAGGGGTCTGATGGTGAATTAACTCCATTAAAAAAACCAAGACTTTCACACCAAAATGTCGGTCTTGAGACCAACTTGTGAAACATCAGCAGCTAAATGAAAGTAAGTGATGTGAAGCAAGTTTACCTGAATGACAAGAATCTCAGTTTCACTTATGATAATAGAAAAACAAGAAAGCACCAAAGTAAAATCAATGTATTTATCATTTATGATTATTTGTATTGTTGGATTTTCACATGACTATGATGTTTTCAGATCAGTTAAAGACTCCATAGTCCGTGTCTGCGTGATCATCAGCTGGGTGCTGGAAACCTTTATCCTGCCTCCCATCCACACTGCTCCAGTAAACAAAAACTTCAGGGGCTATTTTGTTTTGGTTTCAGTGGCCTGACGGGCGGCTGAAAAGCAGCTTAGGAAGCCTGCGAGGAGCCTGCCAGCGGGACGACGGTGCGAGCGAAAAACAAACAGTATTGATTCTGCTGGACTCAGTTGTGGGATCAATCGTTGTGACATTTGCTGTGAGCTCCGTGAGACCTGAAAGCTGCTTCTGGACTTTTGATCTTTATTTCTCTGTGTGGGTGTTAGTTTGTGACATTAGTCATGTCACACCGCAGCCACGACTCTTGGTGAGGAAATAGTGTTGATGTGTTCATAGGAATGCTGAAGAGAACAGAATCTTGATTTTTTTAACCCCCACCCCCCAGATTTCCAGGAATGTTTATAACTGTTGATGGACTAATGTCTTGAGAAGTACAAATATGCTATTCAGCAACAAAAAAAAAAAAAAGAAACAAAATTCTCCGTCTTGGCATTTTTCACAACATTAAGTAAATTTCTTCATTTCTGCAACAAGTCTGCAAAGACAAGACAGTTCTCCTCTATCCTGCTTTATTCTGTGATAATTAGACACATAGTCATTATGAAATGCTGTGGTGTCTGTACCAAACACACTGTGCCTGCTTCCCTTCCTTTTATCCTGCAAAAGAACATGTGAATTTTGAAGCCTTCATGTGAAGGTGACGCAGTTTGGGCCCGAGTCCTGTTCTCAGGGACTGGATTACCCAGCAGACAGCCAAATGCTGCCATCACCTCATCCTGACTCACTCCATCACCTGCGCACACACCATCTGAAGATGGGCCCGGAAGGCTTTCTCACACCAACTCTGACCTGACAGCAAATCCTAAAGCTGAACTTAAGTCCTCCTGTTAGCAGCCAGAGGCTTCATGTCCTGATGACAGCAGGCATGTGAACAGTTTTAAGCAAAGAAACCAGAGAAGAAGTGAAGAGGAGAATCCAATCTGGCAGGATTATCTTATGTCAGAAATGTCCTTTTATTTTCCTTCACTACTTTAATTATTTAGCTGCTCCTTTGTTCCTTAATCAGATCTGGGCCGTTTTCAAATGTTGCCCTAGATTTTTGTTTTCTTAATCTGATCTCGCGCACATTTCCCATCGTCATCATCCAGCTCACATCTTCATGATTTAACCGCTACATAAATAATTTTGCTCATCTTATACTCACTGGATGTAAACTTAGTCTACATGTAGTCTACATGTTTTAGTAAAGAAAATATAAAAATGTCTACTTTACTTTACTAAGTGATAAGGGACTCCGCTTGTATCGCTGTCTCCAAAGCTCTGAGAAAAAAAATGTAACACTACTTCAACACAGAGATTCAATACTTTTCTGTTTTTTTTAAACTAAATAGCAATTACCCAACTTTTGTTGACTGAAGAGGCTTTTATTGACTTTTTGAATCCCTTTAAAACACACAACCAGCTGTACATTGACTCTCTCTTTCACACAGTAACATGCAGCGACACAGTTGCTGCTAAAAATAGTGAGCCCTGTGCTTGTCTCCATATCTCCGTCTAGTCGCTTCCTATTATTTTTTGTCTTCTTTTTCACTTTATCTCACCCATTTCTCTTCTCCTCCACATTCTTCTTTCATTCTCCTCTCTCACACAGAACAATAACCCCCTCTCTTCTGCATCCCTCCTTCCTCCTCTTGCTTTCTATCCCTCTCAAGATCTTTTTTTTTTATTCCTACAGCAGCTCGCGTTCCCCATAAATTTTCTCTGCTTGAATTCTTTCTCCTCATCTCTGGCGTGACTCATAGACTTTACCTCCGCCTCCCTCTTCCTCCTCTCTTTCATCCTTCCATCTTTCCACTCTCTTGGGCAGTTGCTCGGATTTTTACCTCCCTCTTGCTCCTTCCGTTTCTTCCTTTCCCGTCAATGCGTCTTCCCCACCTGTTTCCTTCTTTTTGTTTTATCCCCTTCACAAAAATAAAAAAAATTTTAAAAAACCTCCCACACACTCCTCCTCTCCTCCCCAAAGACAACTTTAAACATGTAAATCTGAGTCAACTGTTTTGCTGTGGGCAAAGTGAAGGCCTGCGTTTGTAAATATGGGATCTTTATTCTGTGCTGCTGGAAATGCAGTAGAAGAACATCGTCATGGTGATGGCTGATTTTAAATGTCACTTCAAAGTCTGTTTTCACCTGCAGTGTTACATTTCACATAATGTTCTTTCTTCATATAATTAAAGGTTGTGAAAGTTATACGTGAAGATAAAAACTTAATTCTCAACCAGGATCCCATTTATTTTATATCTGGCTAAACTTAAAATGACTCATCCTGTTAGCCCCCAGGGGATAATCCCTACCTTTATTGGATAGTCATGCTATTTTATATGACAGTGATCTGCCCTCTAAAACCAGGTAAAAGCACTGTTGAGAGTCGTAAGTGAATACTTTTTGGTCTTTATGACCTCTTTTAAACAATTTAATCTGAGTTTTAACATCCTTCAGTCATACTGGGACAAAAGTTTGGTGGAGCAGCTTTTGGACTTTTCAACTCAGCCTCTAATAGATTTATAGTTTTTCCATTTTATAGGACTAAACCCATCATTAACTATGTTTATGATGCATGTGTTTGCTTATAATAGTAATTAACATTTGTCATAGATGTGGCGGGTTGAATTTTAGATTAACTCATTCTAGAAAGTGATTTGGATTAGTTTGATTTTTTTGATCATTTCTAAATTGTGCACTACAGATATTCCACCAAATGGACTGTGGGACATTTTGCAACATTGGGTGCGATTCAAACAGGGAGCACAGTAGGAGTATCAGCCTGAAAGTGAAAACAAGAATGATTTCACTGCTTGATAAATGATACCAGGAACTATTAGTGCATTTAAGCCTCGGCCCGGTCTGGCCCAGATTGTAGGGACATGTCTAGTAATCCACCCACTAAAGTGGTTGCTGGTCCAAGCTCTGCTAAATGGGGAGGGTTGTGACAGGGAAGGCATCCGATTTAAAATCTGTGCTAAATCTGCTTGTTGAACATGATGATTGTTTTTTTTAGCTTAGAGTGAATGCAGAAATACAAATTAACCTGTCAATCAAGGAGGTTTTGGACATCCACGGACATTGTTCTTGGAAGGACTTAAAGTGAGAGGAAAAAAATGCAACTTTGTTCCATAACAATCATTTTGCAGTTGAGTTTTATCCATATTTTGAAATGTCTCTCAAGTTTTGAGCCAAAATCATAAGGTAAACACAGCTTATGTGACCCCTCCAGACTGATTGATTAACGAGTTTAAATCATACACTCTATATAAAGAACTGTACAAACCCTCTGAGGTTCATTCTTTGAAGGACTCAAAGTGAGAGGAGAAAAATGCAACCTTGCTGTACTAATTATTTTGTACTAACCGGTAAATATGTTTATCTATCACATTGTAACATGAAGATCAGTGGAGATCGACTTGCTTTGACAGAGAGCCCCCTTGTGGTAAGTTGAGGACCTGCAGGTTTCCCTACTTCCTGGATCATGTAGGACTATCAAGCTGGATGCAGCATCTTGATTAAAACCCACTGGATTGTTCCAAGAATGGGTTTCCATGAATATTTTCTTATTAAAACCATGCGAGGGGAGAAAAATAAGGGCATTCTGGTGAGCTGTGAAAGGTGTCTGAGCCACTCCGCAGCTCATTTGTGTGGATTTATTGAGTGAGGAGCTCAGAGGGTGATATTCAGGGCCGTGCTTTACTTGCTGTCTGAAATGGAGATCCGAGTTAATAGAATCGGGAGCGGCCGCCGTCCTTCCTTGCCTGTTCTCTGCAGCTGAATCACTGTGCGTTTTCATTTTCTGTGAGATGAAGAGGGGAATCTGGAGAGGCAGAGAGGAGGCGAGGGCAGGGACGTTTGAAGCAGGGTTACAGCTGTAGCGCATTGTTAGAAAGAGAGAGGAGAGAGTGGAAAGCCCGGCTCCAGGCATAAGCAGGTTGTGGTGTGGCACATACTACATGCACTTGCTCACTTTTACATGAGTGGAATAAAACTCTTGGATGCCCAACGTTGGCAGAGCTAAATAAGGAGACATCCAATCTGACAGGTTTAATATCATTTGAAAGCTGCAGATTAGTCCAAGAAAAACAAAAAAGAACAAACAAAACATATAGCTCACTCACATAAATATGTTGGCCTAATTTTAAGATTTATGTATTTAAATTACATAGGAAATTGCCAGCAGCATGCTGGTTTAGTGGTTAGTACTGTTGCCTCACAGCAAGAAGGTTCGTGGTTCGACTCCAGGAAGGAGTCTTTCTGTGTGGAGTTTGCATGGTCTCCCCGTGCTTGTGTAGGTTTTCTCTGGTTTCCTCCCACAGTCCGAAAACATGTATATGAGGTTGATTGGGAACTCTAAATTGTCCCTAGGTGTGTGTGTGGTTGTTTGTCTTTGTATGTGGCCCTGTGACGGACTGGCGACCTGTCCAGGGCGTGCCCCTGCAATGGGCTGGGATTGGCTCCAGCAGACCCCCGTGACCCAGTAATGGATTCAATGGGTATAGAAAATGGATGGATGAAATTGTCATACATTTGAATTACATAGATTTAACAAATCAGGCTAATAAACTTAATGTGGTTCATATTTCAGTCAAATGTAAATTAAACAATTAAGAAATAAAATTAGGATATAATACCAAGAAATCAAACATGTTTTGAATGCATAAAGACAGATTTATGTGTTTATCAATAATATAGCTCATACTTAAGAACTAGTGCATGTATTAAATACTTTGATTTTAAGTATTTGAAACAAACTAGATTTCGTCATTATGAAAGGATGGGAAACTTATATGCCTTTGAAATACATAAATCTTGGAATTATGCCTAAATATCTCTGTGAATGCTCAAGGACTTTACTGACACAGTATGAAGTAGAACATGAAGCTTCCTCTGCTTTTCTCCAACAAGTCATTGACATTCATGAGTGCTGTGCTACCGGAGACAAAGAAGGAAGAGGAAATGACTCACTTTTAGGTAAACTACTGTTTTTCCCTAATGTAGGGCTAAAATATAAAACAAATTCCATCTTTAAGGATGTCAAAAAACAAAAAAAGAAAATCAAAGGAGGCTAAGGCCTTTTCCAACTCACACTGATGTGGCAACCTGAGCAGGTACCCAAATCCAGAGTTTCACCAGAGAGCCAGAAACACCTACAGTAGTGTGGCTTAGTCACCTGTTTTCTGTTTATCCTCCAACCTCCACTGAGCAAACAATACAATATTCCTTTTGGTCGAGTTTATGCTGCCTTTGTTGCCCATCCCAGGTACTGACAGAAGGCTGTTCAACTCAACACCCATCCAGGTTGCCTTGACAACAAATGGTCAAGGCTGCCTGACAGTAGTACACAGTCTGAGTCTGGCTGGTGGACCTTTCTGACGGGAAACATGGTTGACATTTCATAGGAAAGGTACAGGTGGAGACAGGTGGAGCTGCTTACATAAATCATAGTAATTCCTTCAGTACTCAAAGATGAACTTGACCCTCATGAAAACATGAAGACACATTATGGCCTTTATTCAAAAATGACCATCACTGGATGGAGTCACCCACTAAACTTGACTCCACCCATCTCCTCGGTGGGGGTGAGCGTTTTTTTTTTTTTTTTAATGGCCATTAGATTTTTGCACAACTCACTTCCAAAGTACAGAAAATGAAGATAGATTTTAACTCTTGTGTAGGTAGAGGTTGGGAGTCTTGATATTCCTACTCTGATCTGGATCTGTGATGTCACAGTACATGTAGTGTCCACATGCACCACAGGAAATATGATAGATCTGCTTGGCAGACAGTTGTTTTTTGTTTTTGTTTTTTTAATCTCTGCATATTTCTGATTAATATTTTCTTCTTGCTCCATTTCCATGTATGAGACACATTAATATTAAGCAGCTTAATTACAGAGCAACACAAATACAACAAAAACAAGCAAAAACGCCACCGATGATGTTGGTCCTGCTACTTAGTTGCTATGGAGAAGCGTGGTGCCTCATTTCCATATGCGCTAGGTGAACCTATGTGAAATGCGCAGTTTAATCCTTATTGTCAGTTTACCAGTCTACCTAGACAATGTAGTTGTTAAAAGAGTGCTGTCACAAAAAATATTGTTGAAAATTGCAGAAACATTGACAAATGTCTCGAATGGACATAGACAGCGGACGCGTGAACATATTTGCGCCACAAACGGAACCTTTTACAAGACTGAAAGAGAAGGAGCGCAAATGTTGGAGTTTTTTGATGTGGTCCTTTCAGACAGGTTACATCCTCTAACAGAAAAAGCAACTTCTGTAATATGTCCCCTTTAGCTTTCGCTGGTTGAATCTGTACTTTTCTCGCTGCAAAACAGACACATCCATCCCTGGGGAGTTGCAGGGCGCGTCCCCAGCCTGCGCACCTGGACTTGTTGCGTTAGTTTTGGACTCTTAAGGTCTGTAGGTGCAACTTCAAATTCAACCTTTAGTGAAATCAGAACATCTCAGAAACTCGTTACATGCATGCAGCACGTTCGTATCTGAGTCCCCCGCGCGACGTAAGACCACGCGTCCATGCATGAACATTTGCGCAAACGTGAACGTGCCACGGAGACGCGGGAGAATCGGAGTGTGTGACGACCTATGGCGGAGCGAGAGAGGGAGAGGAAGCGACGCGGAGGAGACGCGCGCACACACCCTCTCTGTTTCTCACATACGGAGGTGAGGAGGGACAGTGGAAGACAAGAGTGGAGAAAGCAGGAGAAGAAGAGGAGGAGAGGGGAAAGCTCAGAGAAAGAGATCAGAGGGGGGACATGCCCGCTGGACGGATGGATTTTATTTTCCACGAGCTGTACGAGCTTCTGTAAAGACAACATGGGCTGCATCGGATCCCGGACGATCAGTAAGGACACGCCGCTTCATATTCAAGTGGATGGATGGATGCATGGATGGATGGATGGATGGATGACTGCATGAAGAGAATGAGACGCCAAAGGAATGCGTTGAAAAAAAGAGAAGTGACTGGCAAACACAATTTTATAGTAATCCTAGAATACTTTTGCAGGAAGTTGCAGCGTGGAGGTGGCTTTATTTCGATTTTTTTAGGACACAGCGCCTTTATAGTTTACTGTAGGGATTACTATAGAAGCTCAACGTGCGTGTGTATATCCGTGTGTGTGTGCGTGAGCGAGGCGGGACAGACGGGCAGCAGGGAATCAGATGCGGCTTGACGTTTTTGTCTCCACATGGATGACACCGTGTATGCAGGCAATGCGCGTGCGCGCGCGTGCGTGCGGGAGACAATGACAGCGAGAAGGAGGAAGAGTGAGAGACCTCCGCCTTGACTTGAAACTAAGGTCATTGCATGCTGGGTGTCTGAGATAATTCCCCCTCCTTCCCCCTTTTCTGTCTCCTCCTCCCTTCTTCCACTTCATCCACCCTCAATTCTCTCTATCCTTTCCCCTTGTCTCTCTTTTGTGCGTCATGCAGCGACGTAATATTTCGAGGATGCAGGCTGTGCACACAGGGTTTCTCTCCGCCCCCCCACCCCCAAAACACACACGCACACAGGCATACACACAAGAGTCAGAGACTGACTCGTGCAGGATGACTCAGAACCTGGCTGGGCAAACTCAGGTGTGAGCCTGAATGCTCTGTACATGTAGGTCAATTCTGCAAAGTCAATGGTGCCTTCTGCTCACACCAAAGTCTTGATTGTTCTCTCCTGGACCCTTAACCTCACATATTAATACCCTTAGGTTTAACCTCAAAGCTAAAATTCATTTTCAGCCAAATTATTTTTAAAAAGTGCCCACCATAGCCCTGCGGAGACGGTGCTCCCTACATTTGTCTCTCAACACGGGCTTAATTACTGATTGTCAGAGGTTATTTAACTGGTGCAGAATCTGCGTGGTGGGGCTCTGCTATCATTTGTTTTCAGTTGGGCACAGCTGACCAGGTTGGGAGCTGGCATTGCTCACTGCTGTTGAGCAATTTAAGGATTTTGTTGGAAGCATTTAAACACAGCGGTGACAACCAAGATCTGAATTCTAGCTGGCGTTTCAATCCTCCATCTGTGCTGGAAGTAGTGAGAGCAGGGTACACCCCGGACAAGTCTGAAATCCACCACAGAGTCCAGTTTGACTAAATCATCCACACTTACGCCTATTGTAAATTTTGAAGCAGCAGTTGAACTAACACAGATCTTTTTGGACTGTCGGAGGAGCCAGAACTACGCAGAGAAAACCTGTTACTGGAAGAACCCAAACATGACTGAAACTAGAAACTTTCTTGCAGTGTTCACCACGTTTGCCAAAACTTGCATGTTGTAAAATGGTGATCACTTACTTGAGTGAAAGTTGTCCAAAAACCATATTTTCTTGGTTCTGGGTTTTTGCATGTTATAGGAGTTGAAAAAAGTTGCTTTTAAAGGGCCTGATGAGGCATTATAAACACAAACCTGATATACATCCTGTCAGCATTTTTTTTTTTTTCAATTCAGGATCTCAATCAAGAGAATCCATCTTGCCAGAATCGATGTATTTCCAAAAAAAAAAAAAACAACAAAAAAACAAAACAAAAAAAAAACCCAGGCTGTGTAGAATAATCAGTGTTCTATATACATGACATGGCAGTGCGGTTATATATACACAACATGGCAGAGACTGAATTTGTCAGTTTGGAAACGGACCCAAACAAGAGGAGACCGGGAGGGATGGGTCGTTAAAAATGTTTTTTATTTTAACTGAAAGTGATGCCAAGGAAGGAAATCCAGGCGAACCAAATGCCAAAACCAGGAGGCAAAACAAAAATAAATGATGGGCTGAACGCAGGCAGAAGGACAGGAATAAACGAGACAAACTGGCAGGGAAAGGAAGAAAGACAGGTTGATATATAGACACACACAAGAAGGCCAGCGCGAAACACGGGAATGATTTAGACCCCAGAGTAGATCAACAGGAAGACAAAAGAAATCACATACAAAGGTTAATTCTTTCAAAGTGAAAACACAATCTCTCAAAACAATGGCCAAATAGGAGAAAAAAGCCCAACATAAACCGATCATAATGACAGAAAAACATGACCAGTCACAGCCTTGCAAGGGAGAAAACAGAAGACGCATCAAAAATGGGACAATGGGCTATGTGTTTGTCCACTTGGACAGATTCAGCAGGAAGCTTGGCTTATCTTTTTACAAACTTCCAAAAAGTAATGA
>JAOWBL010000325.1:0-56940 GCA_028564865.1 Zenarchopterus dispar | reverse complement strand
ATATATCCATCCATCCATTCTCTAAACCCGTTGCTCCATTTCTGGGTCACGGGGCATATATATATATATATATATATATATATATATATATATATATATATATATATATATGTATATATACACACATACATACACACATATATATATATATATATATATATATATATATATATATATATATATATATATATATGCGTACATACACGCATACATACACACATTTATAGTTATACAGAAAGAAACATAAGTTCATAGTAAGGCAGTAGTGACTTGTATTTACAATCTGCTTTAACCATTCCTTGTTAGCCCCTTTAAAGGCAATCATAACTGTTGGCAAATTAAAACACATCACTATTTAGCATTTTTACATAAGAATGCTTAATTTACCCTGGACAAAGGAAGCATCTTTAATGCGCGCTGGGCAATGTAAATGCAAGGCATGCTCTAATTATGAAGACATTTGAAACAATGGGTGTTGAAGTACTTCTCAGGGTGGTTCACACAGATTTACACCTACTCCAGTATCCCTACAGATCTAGCAGAGGTGTGGATGATGCATCAGCCCTTAAATATGACCTGGTCACATAGTAGGTGCTAAATCATTAGGAGTTAGTTATTAGTATTAGTAGTATCATTAGCATTTGAAAAATACTTACAGGTATTATTGATTAGGTTATTAATGGCAATCTTGGCAATATTAACTTTAAGAGAAAACAAGGTAAACACTGTTCTCTGTATCCTGTCCACAGCGACTCTACAGAAATTCAAAGTTAAAACCAGATGAGAAAAGATGTATTGACATCACTCTGTTGTATGGCGTATTTGGAAATGCAAATGTACTTGGTCCAAATATATTCTGATACCAGTTCCTGGAACGAGTAAAAGTTGGTCAAAAAGTGATTATAGTGAGCCTACCAATCAGTGGCCACTACCCTCTCCAGTGCTCACCACACTGTACTGCATCATCAGTAACAAGGAGCATGATGAATGATTTTTGTTTTTGGAATACAGCTTTTTGTTAATAAAATGTCCAGCAGATCATTCCACTAGATGTTTGCCCTAGGTCATCATCACAACTGCCTGTAAACACTTTCTTCTAACAAACTGACCACAATCAGTTAGGATTGTTTCTTACAGCTTCTCCACTCTCTCAACACAAGAGACTTTTGCAACTCTGTTGTAAGTTCTGTCCTTTACTCTCTGAACACATAAGTCTGTAAAACACCCCATTTAATAAAACCATTAAGTTCACAAACATCACAACCGCCCTTAGTTTGATCATTGGAGGGCATTTATCTTCTCACAGAGAGGACATTCAGAGGCTGACAGACTAGTCTTCTCAGATCAGCTCGGCTCCAAACAGTAAAAAGACCAAAGAGCAGAAAATTGATTTCTGGAGAAAACAAGATGTTCACCTGCCACTGAATATCAATGGAGAGGAGGTGAAGTGAGTCTCCAGTTTCAGGCCCTTAAGCATGCACATCTCAGAGCACTTGGCATAGACATACAACACACACTGCCTCATACAAAAAGCACTACAGACACTGTATTTCCTCTCAGGAAAATCAACTTTTCCTAGCAGCTGCTGATGTTCTTCCACTGCACTGCTGAGTGTCCTCACTCATAGCATCTTGATATGGTATTGTAACAGTTCTGTGGCAGGAAAAAAAGCAAGTGCAGCGAGTTGGCAAGACTGCACAAAAAAATAATAACAGCTGCCTCCTCCTGAAAATATATACACATCCTGCTGCCAGCAGAAAATATCCTGCATTCTAAAAGACTCATCCTAGTCCTCAGCTGTTTGAATGTCTGCCATCAGGCAAACATCCCAGGTCCATCAATGTTCTTACAAAAGCAAAAACTGATTTTTACCCTCATAACATTGAACTTGGCACTGAAGACACATAAACTTCAATAATATGTCAAAACATTGTGGTAAAATACTGTTCAGTTTTGTAAATACATATTTTAGAAAATACAATACTTATATTACTTATATATATATATATATATATATATATATGTGTATGTGTGTGTATCTATCTATATCTATCTATATATATACATACATACATACATACATACATACATACATACATACATACATACATACATACGCACACACACACACACACACACAGCTATATATATTTAATGTCATACTATTTTGTTTATTTAACTTTGTTTACATGCATCTCCATCATAATTATTACCTTTAATTTTATTGTGAATACATTTAGGATTATGTTATACAATTTACTGTGTTAATTATTTAAATACTGCAGCAAACAGTAAGAATGGCTGAATAAATCATAACTCAAATATTGTATGGGGCATACTGATGGACACTGAGTATTCATTTATGTTGTGTGTTCCGTATTTTAGTGCTGTGAATGGTATGTAAAATATCAACATAATAATTTGTGTATTGTTAGAAATACACTATCAACCAGAAGCACATTCCATGTGTGTGTTAACATGCTGGATGTGATTTGAAATCCCAATTATGACTGGCACAAAGCTTGAAAGTTTAACCACTGTATGTATGTAGTTTTAAGATCCCAAAGTGTGCTGCACATTTGCTTTTCATTTTGGCTTATTGGAAAATGCACAAATTTCTGATGCTTCCTTGTTGTGATCCTGTTAAACCCATAGATGTTTATAACATGCCAGACTTTTCAATATCACATCTAACTGTCCTGGGTTTAACAATAATCTGGGAAAAGAGCATCTTGACCCCACTTCAAACAATGACATTCATTAGTCTGGCTTTAACCTCAGTCGAGTTCAGTGCACATGTGTCGGTGGAAAGGGTGAGAGTTTTTCGACCTTGTCTGGCATTTTCTGCAGGAAAACGAGGCTGAAATTCAGGTTGTGTCTCAGACTGCTTGGACTAATGGTATTGGCTCTGGTGATTATTTCTTTTGGTTGCTTGCATATGCGCCCATTTCAGCTGTGACTCAACATGACTCAGTCTGAAACACCATCATGGCCACCTTCGGATACTTGTCTTTGTGACATGTATCCTCAACCTGTGCCAATGAAGAAGCGTGACATTCCTCACCATGGGTTTTTTCATTGGCAATTGTCCAAATAAATAAATAAAGGCCATTATTACAGATGCCTCGTTGACAGACTGAGGAGAAACATACAAAAGCAGAAAACTAAATATCTCATTGAGCTTGTAGATGCAATCAGTTTACATAAACTATCTGGAGGTCCTGGCAGTGTCATGTGCTAGGACATTCTCTGCCCTCACCAAAAGGACAAGTTTCAGACAGGGCCAGCAATGCCACAATTGTGGAATATTTGCACTGTACACACTGACTAATAGACTTATTTTATGGAGCAGCTTCAGCCTGCTGTCACTGTGGGTCATCCACATGCTAGGCTAAATAAACCTGTTGTCCAGACATAACCCTTGCTATTGGAAGTGAAACTCCACAATGAAGTGGTGGCCCAAATGTGTTGCAACTACAGTCAAGCAGAGATTGACTCTGCATTAACAGAGAATGCTCCATGCCCAATATTTTGCTTTATGAGCAATCAGTGCAATGGCTACTCTGGCATAGGTGAGGCTCTGTGATCTCCTGTACGTTTTTCCACAGCTGGAGCTGATCAATTCTAGTCCCCCTGCCCCTATCCAAGGGACAGGGGGACTGAGATATTCATTCAGAGAGAGAAAGCAGTGTTCTCCCAGGAACTGGAGAACACTGCCTAGAAAAGATTGTTTAAATGCTGAGACTTCTGCTTTATAAATATCAGACCTGATCTGTGGTTGGTCAACCTTTCATATATCCATCTTTTCAGGGGATATTCTAAAGTTCTGCTCAAACTAAATGCACCTTTGTGCCCAAGGTTTCCCATCCAGCCTTGCTATACCACCTCACTGATCTGTTGGTTTTCATCCCCTGCCTTTCTCCTCATCTGAGCATGAATGGCTTCATGCACTTTCCCCAAAGTGGCCACTGTGTGTTTAAGTTGGGAGGACAGCTGATTTCAGGAAATAGAAGCAGCTATTTGTGTCACGGTATTCACAGCACGCTGACAATTCCCTCATGAAGCACTGTCTGTCGTAATGGATTGTGAAGGCTTTCATTGTGGCTTATGACAGCAAGGGGTTAAAGAGCCCCTGCAGGTGTGTGTGCTTATTCTAGTCATGGTACTGCTTCATCCTGAGTTTTATTTTAGGGCATTTCTGTTGATGACACGTGCAACTGCTATCTCTGCAATGCTTCACATGTTCATCAGTTTTAACATCGTGGCTGTTACTGTGCCTGTACTGGCTCATGCAATATTTGGGTGTAGGCTCCATGCCTGAATAGAAAGCTGGGTGTTTTCAGTCAGTCAGTCTTTGAGATATGCTTGCCTGCAGTATAAGAGTCACTACATCCTACTGTGAGATGCTGAAACAAATGTTTAACATAAACATTAGGTTACTTCACTTTTCTAAAACATGAATGAGGTATCTCACCAGTCCACCAGGACCACTCCTTGGCTGGAGTGAGGAAAAAATTTGCTAACTTGGATCATTTTCACACCTAATAGTCTAGTAGACTTCATACAATTGGCTACTTGTTTTGTTTGGGTTCTCAATGTTCAGCTAGTCCAAGTTTGCTTTCACACTGCACTTTAGCAAAGGAACCCAGCCTTTTAAATGACATATTTTTTTCTCCTTGCCTGTGGTGGCACTGTATGAAGAATTCATGAAGGACAGAACAAGACAAACAATGAACAAGAAATCTTGTTCATCTATTGGTTAATACAGTGCTATATATATATATATATATATATATATATATATATATATATATATATATATACATACATACATACATACATACATACATACATACATACATATTTGGGTAAGGAGCCTAAGCACAGAGGGCCAAAACCTCCTTTCCCCAGTCACATCCTCTATCTCCACCAGGGAATCACCAAGGTGTTCCCAAGCTAAGAGATAATCTTGCCAGCATTTCCTTGATCCGGCCCAGACCTCTGCCCAGTTTGAGGCCCAAAACATATATGTGTGTGTGTGTCTGTGTGTGTGTATGTATGTATGTATGTATGTATGTATGTGTGTGTATGTGGAGACAAAGAGAGAGGAAGAGAGATTTCTTTTTTTACATTTACATTCATGAGGTTATTTTAAAGTAGCATGGACATGGACACATTTGTCAGTAGCCTGAAGTCATGCTTCAAACTAATCAGCTATGCAGCCCATTTAAATGAAGAAAATGGCAGTGTTTAGTTTATTTCACAGTGTGCATCACACAAAACATGGACAAAAGTAGGTAAAGAAGAGACTTGTCTGAGGAGCTCAGAAAGAAATTTATAATTATAAAACTATCAGCATCTTAAAGGTAACGGGCTATAGGATAATTTCCAAGCAGCTTCATGTCCTCATGTTCCTACAGGTAAAGTTTCAATCATTCCAAAATATGTCGACACCATCTTCGCTCCTTTAGTAAGAATTTGTCAGCAAATTACAAAGTCTGACAACTGAAAGTGGTGTCAATTGAGGCACAGCTGCAGCATTATAGCTCCTTCAACAACAGAACAATTTTACCCCCAACCAATAAATAGGCATTTCATGAGTTCTTTAATATAACTCATTGTTAAAAATCTCTGCATGAAGGAAGTGAGAAGCAGAGAACTAAACTCCTGCCCTCTACAAATCTCTTACTCTTAAACACCTAGCAATGTATTTTGCAGAGTTGTTTCCTTGATGGTGTGCATCACCCAAAGAAGAAAAACTGGCATCAAGGGCAAACCTCTAGTTGGTTCTTTGCTGCAGTGCAGTTAGAGCTATGCTTGCTTACACAGTTGGTGTGTGTACTCTAGTCTGTTGACATGAGAGATGGCTGAAAAGCTTGATTTTTTGCATGCACAATGCACAGGCCTTTCACAAGCTGACCTTTGAGACAATTGCCTCAATGGCTATGAATGTTCTGCTTTCAAGGTGAAACAGCCTGGCCTTCACTGTCAGCACAGATAATGTTGGGAGTTCTATTGCCTTAACCCCAGCAAGACTGCTGATTCTTGTAGTATTCTGAGGAGAGCATAACAGATTTGGCGGATTGATTGGCAAAGCTTTTCAACACAATTCTCAACTGGTCCTTGTCAATATGTATTAAATCTGCCATCACTGTGCATCTTCTATAGAAAACATTTTTCAGCACCTTAGCCCCTTCTAACAATCCCCACTGTAATAAAGTGCTTAGAGAGGCAGATTCAATCAGCACCTTCACTGATTCTGAATCAGCACCAGTTAAAAACAAAGATAAAAGAACAGCAGATGCCAAATACACAACTGTGAACACTGCACCGTACTATCTGGAACACCCTGAAAATGATAAAATCTTTCCTCACAGTAGAGGTGTGCCCAAACTCTTGATTGGTGTTATATGTGAGGCTGCTTTGCTCTTAAAACAAAGATCTTCAGAAGAATATCAATCAACATCTCCAAATCAAAGATGGCAATCAGCTTGAGTAAAAAAAAAAAAAGAAACCTGGTCACATTCCACAGGGGACCGAATAGGATAGAGCTGGGGGCTTTCAATTAGTATAGATAAAGAAATTAAAGTTAAAGTAGATGACTTAAACATTCATGTAGAGACTGAAAATGATAGCCTAAATAATGCATCTCTGTTAGACTCATTAAATTCTGTGTTCTTCAGTTTGTGATTGTAGAGGAATATCACTTGATACTGTATATGAAGCTCTGAATGAGTGTTTTGAATAAGAAGCACATTAAAAAAAATGTGTGTAAGGTAGTTGCTGGAGATTCATGCTAATGATTTTTATAGAGATCACCGCAAGGTGAGTCACTATATGGTACAAATAAACATGCTAGAAAGCATGAGAGCAGCAGACAGTACAAAGTACTTTCTGGCACAGTTGTCTGAATTTGCACTTTGCTGCTTATAAAAGGGTATAGTCCTGAGATATTCATTTTCATTATCTATGTAAAGGGTTTGACTGACATATTTTCTTTTTTGGAATAAGTGCAAGAGCAGGAATTTTATTCTGCATGCATTAAGCGCAATGCCTGTGGGACAGAGACGCAGAGATTTCACCTACCTTGGAGAATCTGGTTTTGTTGAGTAACGTAATTTATATTGCTGAACTGAGGTTTTGTGCTCTTCATCTGGTCTTGGAATAAATAGTGAGAGTAGCTTTAGTGTTGCCACACTGAGATAAAAGACAGCTGTCCTCTTTAAAAGCAACCTGAAGATAGATATTTTTACCTTTCAACACATTTTACCTTTAATGGATATTTGGCTATTTTTAGTCATAGAAAATGTATTTAACTGTAATGTTTTTGATGTAAAATGTGCTTTAGACTGTATTACCACAAATGGGTAATATAGAGGACATTTTACAATGCTCTAATATATATTTTTGTAGTGTGTGTTTTTCCTGGAGTACACTAATGATTCAATATTGAGGCTCTCAGCAGCCATGTTTTGCAACTGTCCATCATTCCCAACTCTTGCTGTTGCTAAGCATTTTTTTAATTACTGGTGAATGCATTGGTCTTATGTGGTCTCCTTCTCATGTTTTTTCCCCTATAAGATAACTGTTACTTCCCACCAGTCCATTATTAAAGCAGTCTAAGGACGCCACTGAAATGTAGCCTTACTGGGGTTATATTTGGTGCTATACTTTATCCCTGAATTATCATCCCAGTCCACCTCTGGATTATGCAACATAGTGGAGAGCAAGATTACTTTAAATTTGTAAGCAAACAATATACATCTCTTTGGATATCACTTTGAATCAGAACACGGCAACTCTGTAAAGTAGTCTCTCTTCAGACATCCTGGTGTTTTATGAGCTGCACCTCGACACTTTGGAAAGCTCTTCAGAGAATCATAAAGCAAGTGCAACAAATTACTGATAGACAGCAACCATCACATAAGTAAAAAATGCTACGATGCCTAGAAAGCTTGTACTTCCAGAGTCCTGATTTCATTTTTACCAAAGTGCTGTTAATGAAATTATTTTTCTCCATTATTTATTATCTGAGGCACGCAGTTTCATTCTACAGCTGTGCTGTAAAAGCACTAAACTGACATTTAATTAAACAAACACAAGATTGGTCTCCTTTTCTTAAGCCACTACAGTGGGAAAAGCCAGAACTTGTGGTTTTAGCTGCTTACACCACACTTTCCAATGACAACTATTACCCTATTAATTAAAAAAAGAAAGTAAAGCTAAACTTTTATGCAAAGTCAACAATAAGCAGTGAATGAATGATGATTCACAGCTAAATGTGAAAGATATTAACAACAGTCTGCAATCAGTGCATTTTTTTAACATGTTTCAGTCTTTTCACATCCAAATTGATGCTGTGGGAACAACATTCAAATTTAAAATTCTAGTGGTTGTTTTAATGAAATTGAGTAAGCTGGCACCAAGATTTAGCACAGTCTTGTTCCAAATCATAGCTTGGAATCCTTGGACTGGTTCTTTATTGACTGCTCCAAAATCTATGGACAATTGATCTTTGTCATCAAGGCTCTTGGCTGCAGAACAGCCCCTCTGAAAGCTGCTAAATCAATATTACCCCAGTCATTTTTGCACCCCTCTTCAGCCTCATTATACAAGTTCTCATTTGCATTCATAGTGTAGATGAGCTTTTGATGTTCTTAAAGACCCGAAGATGAATTTTGGAAAAATGGAAAAAAAGATATGTTGAAGTAATTCTCAAAAAAGTGGGTTATGGTGTAAATAGAACAGGCTAAAATTATCCTTTTTTTAATTTAATCTTATTCTATTTTTGGTACCAGACAAATTTATGTTAAAATTTAATGAAATGGTAGCTAAAGTCTGTTTTCATTTTCTTTACTTTTACTACTGTGATATTAGTAATCAGGAGTAAAGTGGTGTCATTACAGCAGAGACATTATCCAGGATGGCAGCACAGCACAAGCAAAAGAGGATAAAACTCACTACTTTTCATAAGATGAGTCCTCTTATTGAGTGCCAGAAAAAAATGACTAATGATTTGTTTCTTTAACACCAAAAATAGCAGGACTGTGCACATGTTGCATCCACCTGCACTGCAAGGAAGGTGCTCTCACAGAACTCATTTCCAGTTCTCAAAGTAATAGAATAAGCTATTCATCAGTCATCCATCTATTATCTTTACCAGCTTCTTCCTATTCAGGGTCACAGGGGTCTGCTGGAGCTTGTCCTTGGCACTCTTCACGCGAAAGGTAGGGGTACAACCTTTACAGGTTGCCAGTTGCCAGTCTATCACGGAGTCAGATGTACTACAACCACATATACTCACAAAGTCCACTGTGCAATTTAGAATCACTAATTAGTCTAGCATACAAGTTTCTGGAATATGAGAAGAAAATGTAGTACCCAGAGAAAACCCATGCAAGTATAGGGAGAACATACAAACTCCACACAGAAAGGCCTCAGCAGGAATTGAACCAGGAAACCCCTAGCTGTCTAATCAGTTAAGCCATTTAAACAATTTCTATAGCCTTGCGTCCTCCTATACCTGGGGTTGTTTGTGGTGTTCTGAAGATATTATCCAAGTTCTCTGTCAAAGATATATAATATTTTTGTTTGGAAATCTGTTCACAAAACTGGACTCAACATCTCACCATAAATTTAATGCGACAGAAAAAACTAACTTAATGAAGCAACAGCTTGGTTTGGAGGACAGTTAGAAGGTATGTCCTTGCCTGCGGGTAACACATCATGTAACATATATAGACAGAAAATATTTACTTCACAACCTACTTTACTAAATACAGTGTTGTCTTTGGCCCTTATTACATTCAGAAGTTGACAGGGTAATATATTAGTAGAAAACAGCTGCTCCGTTAAAAACACACTGTTTAATTGGTGGCTGCTGTGGTTCTGGAAGGCTTGAAAACCTTATTTCATATGATCTGTATTAGTGTTATTTAGATTGTAAGCCAGTACATGTATAGTGCATATGAATTTGTACATGCTTCCCTTTGTGCCTTCTTACATATACCAACCTGTGTAGGTAACTTTGATGTAACTTTGCCTGGTATTAACTTAAATGTCATGCATTGTCCCTCAAGGGAGAATGCTGTTGCAGATTTGTGCTTTTTTATAATTTTTGGTGTGTTTTTTCTTTTTTTTTAAATGCTGGACCCTCTGGTTCTCCTTGCAGTGACCAAAGACCTCTGCATGGCTGTCAGGACATCTAAATGAAAAACTTGTATATGGATTCTGTCAGGATCCCTGGTTTCGTTGCATGTGTCTATTGTCTCCCCCTCCCTCTTTGTGTCTGTCTGTGTGTTTGTCTGGAGCTGGTTGGAGAGTTTGGTGGTCCTGGTCTGCCTCTTCCACAAGTCCCACCTCCTACTCACCTGCAGCCAATACTATAATCAAGACCCACACCTACAGCAGCATAAAGACCTGGTTCATTTCTCCATGCACCGCCAGATTGTCTGTTTACCCACTGTGGTATTTACACTGCTTGGTTCAAATTCTGATTCTGTGCATATTTTGAACTGTGAAGACAGTTTTTTGTTGTTGTTGTTTTGTTTGTTTGTTTTTTTGTTGTTGTTGTTTTTTCCACTACTCAAGACCCTGTTTTCAGATTCAGTGCACTCCTGCCCTCTGCTCAACTCCAGCCCAGCTCCAGTCTTCAGCTCTTCTCCTGCCACTTCTACTGCCTCAGTACATCAGAACTTTGTACTGGCAATTGTCTGCTGTTTTGATCCACCAGATCCAGTCATTACAACATTCTCCATTTATACAGTATACAACTTACATACCTTTGGGACGGTGTCTTGTTTGTCTGTTTTTTGTTTTGATAGTTTTTTTTTGTTGTTTTTTTTTAAAGTGCTGAATGTCTTAAAATTTTTATACACACACACTGTATATAAAACTTGTTTTCCATTTTCAGGAGCAAAGTGGCTTAGAGGTTAGCATGAAGGTTCCTGGTTCGATTCTCCAGTTGTAAATATAACCATAACAATTAATACTTGACTGAAAATCATGCTATGTTGTGTAAAGATCTGACAACTGATTTGGCCACTGTAGAATATTTTCATCATATGTTTAGGGTCATTATCTGTGTGCACTGTGAAGGACCATCCTATCCTTTATGTGGCATTAGGCTAAATGTAAGCAGAAGGTACAATCCTATACACCTAAGAATTCATTTTGCTACTTCTGTCAACAGTCACATTACCAATAAACACTAGTGAGCATGTTCCCTTCGCAGCTATACATGCCATCCCATAACACTGATGTTGTATCCCTAAACTTTTCTTGTACCACTATTCTGACACAATTTTGCTTTGGTTGCAAATGATTAAAGCTGAAAATCTACACTTTGAATACATATTGTTTTTATTTCAAATCCACTGTATACTTATATAAAGACACAAAAAAAAAAGTCAGTCATTGTGAGCTGATTGTATCGGGGTCATTTCATAACACTTAAAATAACTACATAAGTAATCAAATAAGGAAATTATTGGCAAAAAAAACAAAACATAAAATGGCACAATTCCATTACGTTAATGCAATAACAAATTATTAATTGAGACACTTGTATTTTGTAAATTTCAGTCTTCCATATGGGTAAGTGTTAAAACTGCCTTTTTTTTTTCTTTCCATGACATTTATAGTTTTATAGCAGATTGTTTTTCATGGAAGTGAAAGTGGATTCAAGGAACACTTCAGCCTTTATTTCAGCAGGGACCCATGCAAGGATTTAAAACAACAGTTACAATTTACTGTGTAGCTTCGCATCAACCAAGTCCCCAGGAGACAGGCTGAGTGATCTCAGAAAAGATAAAGCAAGGCTTTATGAAGTAATTAACTTCTGCATTTAAATAATTTTTTACATTAGTTTCGGATTGTACATTTTAAAAGCATGAGAAAAAAGCCTCCTTGTTCATATGTGATTTCTTCGGAAGACAATAATTGATCAGTCTAGTGCTAGTGCTCACATAAATTGGGGTTTCAAATGGGTGAAACTCCATTTGTGTATTTCCCCATCTTTGTTCTAAGTCTTTAAAGTTATATTCACCTTTACACCCTAAATTTATTTTATAATATATATGGATTGTGTCTGGATAGATTTTTATTTTGACATTCTGAACAGCCAAAAACTACATAAAATGCAGTTTCCAAGTCAGATTCAAACCACACTATGGGGAAAGTTTCAAATGCAGCTCCCTTCAGATAATGTACAGATGCATCACATTCTGAACAGTCTGGTCATTCAAGAAGGATATTAAAGGATCTTTTGCATCATTTACAATGCTGCACAAACAATAATTATGTCTAGAGGTACAGAGGTAAAACGGGATTCCAAAATAAACCAATGGGCAGAAGCGTCCTTCACATGTCATGCTTGCTTGTGATTTGTATATAATTTGCACTATGGCTCTATCTAACCATTTATGATAATAGCAAAGGCAGTTTGCCATCCTCCAGTTTGGTTTATTTACATGATGTTCTATGTATTTAGGTTACCATAGCAACCATGTGGATTAGGAAATGTCAGCAAGAAACCAGTGTTGGACTCCAGTCACTTGGAACATGTAACACAAACTGTCCGTAAGGAAGATTAGGTTCTGAAAACTGGATTTAGGCTCACAATGTAAAAAAAAAAAAAAAAGTCTAAAAGTTTGTCAAAGGATCCTCCCCATGTCCAACTAGAGAGCCTGCCCGCTTTCGATGCACCTCAGGCTTGTCAGATTCTGGGGAGTAAGGTGTAGCACTTCATGCTGAGAGGCAGCTCAAAATCACAGTCCACAATTCTTGCTGCGATTTCTATTTTTAATCATACGGTACATATCTTATGGGCAGATAGGCAGTCAGTACTCACTTAAAATAGTAGGAGGGTATCCTTTAATAACAAACATTCAAATTAATGAAAAAATACATTTATGACCAAGCCAACATAAAATACCAAAGGCAACAAAAAACCAAGCATCTAGGTTGTTATAGTTCTTATTTCAATGTTGCCTTGAGGGCCTTTAACGGATCTGTACAGGTCTAAGCAAAGAGAGGTACTTAATTGGCAGGTGAGTTAAAGATCACTTTGGCCCTCCACATACCCATGAGCAATTCCTCTCACCAGTGTTCCCCTTCCTTGCATCAGATGCACCATATGGTGCAATGCCATTGCCGGGGGGAGCATTGCTCCACACTGTGTACTCTCCTGGCTGCTTCAGCCCACTGCAGAGGCGTCATCACTGAGAGCCTTTCCCTTGTGCTGCTTCCCTCAGTCAGGTGTTCCTCCTGCTCAGCCTCTTACATCCTGCTCATTCTTTCCATTCTAGACTAGATTGTCATTCCCTTTCCCCACTTCTTGGCAGCTCTTTGTGTCTGCACACCTAAGTACAAAGATTCATGTCCACAAGAAAGGTCAACACCTGCTGCCTGTGTGTCCATCACCTCATTTATCAGTGTGGGCAGGTGTCAGTGATCAGTGATCACCCCACAGGGAAAAGGGGGATGAGGCCATGGACACAATCACAAATGCCCACGGAGACAATGACAAATACCCTGTCTGTGCTGTGCTTGACAGTTAGTATAAGGGGTTTCAAATGAAATGTTTTTACCAAACGTTGTGCTGAGTCTTATGGCCCACCATTACATTAGATGTTATCTATCCAAAAGACATTGTTGTCGAAGTCACATTGTTTTTTCATCAGTACTTCCAACTTTTTCTTACAGAAATTCAAAAACATGGCAGAACTTCCTAAAGAGCCACAGTTGTCCAGTCTTTTGCTAATTGTGCTGCTTTGAATATTCATAAATACACAAACCAATGCCCGTGAAGAATGAGAAATGGCTCCTGGATTCTTTGCAGTTTTTCAAAGGCGTGCACAGTCTGAGATTGGGCTGAACAGCTTGGGAAAGCCACTCCCAGGAAAAGTGGTAACTTCCTTGAATGTTTTTTTTTTTTTTTACTTGTGGATAATCTTTCTTACTGCAGAATGGTTAACTCCACATATTCTGAAAATTACCTTGTAACTCTTACCAAGAAGATGGTCAGTAGCAATTTTTTTTCTAAGATCAATGCTCAAGTTTTTCATCCTTGGCAACTGAATGTTTTAGAGCAGAACACTACCTAGTGTCATGACTGTATGGCACAAGAGTCCCATGTATGTAGTAAAGTCTTTAGAAATGTGTTATTCTATTGTCCTGTGATTTGCAAGATTTAAGGGGGCATTCTGAAGTTAAAACAAACTCAAGGTTTATTACTAGATGGTCAAAAAATAGCAGCTTTTTGTTATGGACCAAAATGGTGTACATCAAAAGGTAATTTTAGTTCAAATGTGTTTGTAGTAAAATGGCAATTAATGTTAGCACAGAAGGCAAAACCCTCTCAAGGATAAAGGTCTTGTCCTTGTATTAAAATAGCAATTTCTTTTGACACAGTTTCATTGCTGCATCTCGCATCATTAATTGGCATTTTGCTGCTAACATATATTCCATCTTACCTCAAAACAATCCCAATGTACGTCATTTTAGTCCCAAATAAAAATTGGCAATCCTTGCTATCTAATAATGGATCTAGCATTTAACTCCAGAATTTTCTTTTAACTTTTAACTGCCCTTTTTTTCTGTTTGTTTGTCTGCCAATTTGTTCATCAGGAGCAACAGCAGACCTGATGTCAGGGGGGAATTTGAAATGTAGAAATCTGTCTTGTTTCTGTTGGAAATGGGGTTTTTCAAACAGGCCGCATGTACAGTTGAGGTTGAAGAATGTTTTCTTCTTACATCCTGACTGATGTCCAGAAACTTCAACACAATCCACCAAGTTTGCCATTAGATAACTCTATTTCTCTCTCACAATAATCCACAGTCTCCACTATCCCTTCTTTTCCATGTCATGGTGGATAATCAAGGCAATCTGTGTTATAATTGAAAATGATCAATCCATCAGTTCGATCTAGCGGAAACATGGAAACTAACAACAGTAGCAGTCAATACTTAAAAGACTTCTGCTAACAACACAAAAGTATAATATTAAAACCCATGAGTCACAACATGTATTGAAGAAAGAAATAACAGAACACTGCGCTTTCACTTAGAAGAGTGGCTCATCTCAAGGCCACATTTATCCAAGGGTTTCACTTGACATGTGGCTGCACACTCATATTGACAGCTCATCCTCATAGACGGAATGCTTGTGAAAAACTTGTGTTTTTGTAGTTTTTGAGGGAATACATCCGATATTACTTTATATATATTTCACCAGAGATCGTGAAATATCAATCACCTTTTCAGAACTTCACACATGAGCAGTCATGTGGGAGATTCTTTTAAGCTCTAAATAAAATAGACTTTATAGCTGCATTTATAAAGGTACAACTGCCCATTTGTGCAATCTGACAATCAGAATATTACACCTCCAAAATAATACTTAAAGATGCATAAATTAAAGGATACTGACATTTGTTTTAGACTTCATTCGGTTATCTCTTGATATCTAGACATTTGTTGCGCTCCATTCAGTCTCTCAACCTAGCACACACACGAAAGCCCTGTTCACATAGCCAGTTTGTTCTGCCTCTGTAGCTCCTTTACTCTGGCCTGTTGTGCTTTGTGATCACCAGTGTTGTGATGGTTACTGAAAAAAGTAACTAGTTACAGTTACTAGTTACTTAATTCAAAAAGTAACTCAGACTTTGATTACTGACACTAAAAAGTAATATGTTACTATTAAAAGTAACTTTTTTAAAAAGAACATTCTTTAAAATGCTCCCATTAAGGTCCTTTTTTACTTAACTTCAGTATTGTGTGAATTATATTATAAATAATACAAATATAATACAAAAGATAGATAAAAACATAACAGGTGCTCCAAAATGAAATCTATGAGTAAGTAGTGTTAAACTTGTATGCCAGCAATTTCTTTAAAGTAAGCTGTATGTATTACTTAAAGTGCAAAAGTAAAGTAGTTTCAGCACCATACACATGAAGGAACTGCTGATGTATATGTCCATTATGTCAGGGTTTTACTCTGAGCCAGGGCTCTTATTTTGTAGTCCTTTGTTCTGTATGATTTCCTGTTTTATTTTGAAGTCACTGACCTCTCGTTTCAGGTGTCTCGTCTTCCCTTTCCATTTACAGTCATATTGATAATGTCTATGCAACTCTTGAGGGACTTTGCATACTTTTATAATTTTTTTTTAAATATTTATTGATTTATTGTGTTAAACAAGTGTCTCTTGAAAATGAAACCATGTCTCAATGAGACTAACTTATATAAATACATAAACATTTAATTGTGCAGGGCCAGTACATGATCACCCAGCAATGGCTTTGTGCATGTGCACTTTATTTGCAGGCCGAGGCGGGGTGAACATCTCCAGCTCTGACTGGAGCAGGGAGCTGCTGCTGCAGGAATGCTGGGCAGCCTTGAGAGTGCTTTCAAACAAGAGAAGGGCTCACGGATGCTTCAGCTTCTCACTTAGAAACAAGTAAAAAACCAAAACATGCTTTCAGACTAGAATCACCAAAAGTCTCCAATCTGAAAAAGTTGCTAGATTTGTCACTAGTTACATTTTTGGAAAAAAAAAAGTCAAGAAATATAGCAACAAAGTCGCTAATTTGGCAAGACTGAAAAGGCCATCTACCTAATACACACACACACACACACACATATGAAGATCCATGCTTCGTTTGTTTTGGTAAACCCCATTTCCACCCCTCCATTTAAGTGACAAACTTCTCCTCCCCCGCTCGTCATCGCCCGGCTGAAGTTAAAGGAGCAGAGCCAGTTGCGGACAAACGCACCATAGGATAACGGCATCTTAGATACTTTATTGAAAGAGTAATGCATTAGAGTAGTAGTTACTGACGAAAGTAACATCATTGCAGTAATGCATCACTACCCAACACTGGTGATCACACTTTGGCGCAGTGGCATAATATTTTGTTTTGCCGCCATTACATTCCCTCTCTGTTCCAACCCTTGAAGTAGTAAAGGGCATAAAGGAGCAAAATAAGTGCTCTGTGAAGTGGAAAGGTAAAACACTGGTCAGAACATCAACACAAGCAAGCTAAAGATACTAGAAAAAAATACCACCAGAAGCATAGAGTGACTGAACTAGCTGTGTTAAGAACTTTGTCACTTATCTATGGGCACCAGCTACTCAGAAACCCTGCCATCATGCTCCGCAACCTGGAGGAGATACCATCAGTCACCACCTGACCAGGCCCACCTAGCATCTTCCTCCTGTCCTCACTGAAGCACTGCAACAGCAAATAGCAAGAGTACAACTGAAACCAGCACTGTTGGATATGTAACATGTCCATAAGTAGGAAGAATCTTTTTTTTTTTTTTTTTTACTATTTATTCATTATTGACTGAATAAAGTAGTCAGGCCGTGGACTGTGAAGTCCAGGAAAGGAATCATGTTAAGATTTCTAAATGCTATAATGCTTAAAGAAAGAACACAGTTATGACACTTTGTGGAATAATTGTGGATACACAGTGGCTTTTGACACAAATGGAGGGGAGGTGTGAGGGTGTATTGAGGTGTGGTCAAGCTGCAGGAATTGTTGCACCTTTCTAAAAGTGGTCCAGTCTATATTTGGTAGTAATGCCCCGTTTCCACTGAGCGGTATGGTCTGGGGCTGTCTAGACCAGTATGATTCGGAGTGGTCCAGCCAATTTAGGTGAGCATGTCCACTGCAAATCAGACATGCAGGTTTTAGACCAAATGCCTAGTGTGGTGTTATACTAGTGTGACGAAAACAAACGTTACGCTATAAAGAACAACAATGGAGGTCATCTATGGCTGTTGTTGTCCTTATTTTTTCTATATTGTCCTTTGATACTGGAAACACCCAAAATAGCGTACCTGACCGTACCGGCCCAGATTGTACCGCTCAGTGGAAATGGAGCACAAGATACATGATTCTGCAAAAGAGGCTTCTCTCAAAACAAAGTGACATGTCACAATTGAAGTGAGAAGGCCTAAATGCAGAATAACAGAATGGAGGCAAAAGGAAGAGGAATAAATAAATGCCATTTACCAAACTAAAATCTAAGCATTGAAATATAGGAGAAAGACAGGGTAAAAATAGGGAGGGTGGAGAAGAAACAAGGGCAGGAGAATAAGGTGAAGAAAGATATTGAATTAGACACACGAGTAAACAATGGAATCAAGGGCAAATGAAAGTGGAACACAAAAGGAAATGATGTGAAAGGAAGAATGCAGAACATAATAGGGAGGAGAATGTGCAAAAGAAGAGGAGAGAAGCATGGTGAAATTTTAAGTTGCTTCAGCATACCTATTGTACATTACTTTTATTTAGAAGACATGTTGCAGAATTTCGAACAGAAATAAAGAAGACAGCCTAAGGTAGAAAAATGCATTGCCTTTCATTTTCACATCTTCTATCTCCTACTCCCACTGTCACTGTCCTTGACGTGGAGAGGAAAACATTCAGCTCTCGTTGGAAGATGGGAAAAAAAAACATCACACACTTGTTTGCACACTCATAAAGCCTTATGTACTGTACAGGGGGACACAATCTGTATGACAGAAACACAGTGACACATGTATCCATCTTTGTCATCTGATTTACTTTTGTGTATCTTGTGTTTTCATCTTATCTGACCCTCTTTGAGATTGTCTCTTTCTTTCTCCTGTCTTCACCCTTTTTTCTCATCCATTCTCAATTTTCTACCAAAAACAAGCCTCTTTTTCATCTAAACTGGGCTGTTCATTGCTTCTGTGTGTCCCTCTCCACCTACGTTTCTTTTGTCATGCTGCAAAAAGAGCCATTCATTTAAGATATTTGAAAAGAAAAAAAAAAACAACATTTTTTCTTATTTCTTTTGGTGCCAGCCACCCACAGACAGGGTTAGGTATAGAAGAAACATAAATACCACCAATGAAATCCAGACAAGCTTTTGGAAAGGTACACAGTGTAAAAATATGTTGGTGTGTTTACAATTCAGGTTATTATAGCTTCATGTGTGCCAGAAGTGATTATTTCCACATTCAGATAAATCTAGGCAAAGAAAAGAGTGTTAAAATTGAATAACCAAAGTTGAATTTTCACAATATCTCTGAAGTGATGCTATTATGGTAACTAATATTAGTTGTGATAATTCACTTGTTCTGGGCAGGAGTAGAAACTTAGGTTTAAAAATTTTCAGGTAAAAAAGGTAACAAGACATTTTCTCTACATACATTAGTAGGGCAGGAGAAGCAGCTTCAGTCTGCTATACTAAATTGCAATTCATACATTCAAGGTCACGTTTAAAACAGTGGCTGTTCATTCTGATGCATAAGAGAGAGCCAATTGAGAGATGTGGCTCTCTACATCAGTCTGCACTTCTGCTTGCACCTCTTTAATGTTTCACTTTGATGGCTCAAGGCTAAAGAAAAACATCTTTATTTTGAATATGCTTCCTAACGTCATATTTGAAAAACAAAGCCAAAATGAATGTTTTTCTTGTTTTTTTTTTTTTTTTTTACATTGTTTTATTAATTCCAATGTACCCTTTAAGCCAAAACACTGATCAATTGAAAATACATGTCTATATTTATTTTTGGAGAGCAATGAGGCAAATGCAACCCCAAAAGGACTCACATCCTCCGTATTGCCACTACTGTATTTCAAAGATTTTACACACACACACAATAAATAAATAAATAAATATATATATACATATATATAAACACACACACATACCGTATTTTCCGGACTATAAGCTACTACTTTTTCCCCACGCTTTCAAACCTGCGGCTTATCTATAGTTTTCTTCGCTAACGGCCATCAGGGGGCGCAGGAGGCACAAAAACGAGACAGATGCAAAAAGTCAATGTAAAGAAGAAGAAGCTAGTTTATTTTATTTTATTTTTTGGTGCACTAACTCGAGATAACAGTGACATTGAGAGCCACACCTATAGAGAGAAAAGGTGTATGACGGAGATGTTCTCAGGCTCTTCCACTCTGACACTGAAGAAGGCGGTTTCAGTGCACAGTTCGAGGATGAATAAAAACATTAATAACTTTTCTATTTTGTTCGATCAGCCGTTTTACTGCGGTGTTACAGGCACTGTTTGGAAACAATTAGGGTATGTAAATAAAAATGTACAAAATCTCTCTGTGTAAATATCTCATTTCACAACGAATATATCTGCGGCTTATAGTCCAGTGCGGCTAATATGTGGAAAAATATTTTTTTCTTTAAAAATTTAGTGGGTGCGGCTTATATTCAGATGGGCTCTATAGTCCGGTAAATATGGTAGGTACACACACACACACACTCTCACACTCACACACACATATCATTACTACATATAATAATGATCCCTGTGATTGGGGTTGAT
Organism: Zenarchopterus dispar; assembly: GCA_028564865.1. Classification (NCBI taxonomy): domain Eukaryota; kingdom Metazoa; phylum Chordata; class Actinopteri; order Beloniformes; family Zenarchopteridae; genus Zenarchopterus; species Zenarchopterus dispar. The sequence goes on along the minus strand of JAOWBL010000325.1, from coordinate 36,607 downwards.
TGCAGTGTGGTAAATTGCATGTTCTGTTCTGTGAATGTCAACAGTTTATTATATAATGTGTCTGTTATGGTTACTGTGGTGGATGGCACTATGTCTTTAAGAGTGCACCTGGATTTCTGGATTTGGGGGTGTGGGTGGGTGGGGGATGATGCGTGTGTTCTGTTATGCTGTCTCCGCTGGACTTGGTGTGTGTGACGCTTGTGCTGGTGTGGGTTATGGCCATAGCAACAGTCCATTATTTTCTTGTGTTTGGTTCACTTAATAAAGGCTTCCTGTTGAGAGCATTAATCCATCTGGTGCTTTTGAGTACACCAACATAACCATGACAAACTGTGACAAAACATTACCTAACACCTGAAGTGGCTGCAAATTTTATTGAAATCTGTTACAAGACTCCTGCAGTTATTTTACCTGCTTCCTGTGATTTTTATCCTTGACAGTTTTAACGGAAAACTTGAGTCAAGCCTGGACTCGGTAGCTCCACTAAAGACAAAAAAGATAAAAACTAAGCCCACTGTCCCGTGAAGAAACAAGGAAATTAGACAACTCAAACAAAATTGCAGGAAAGCTGAAAGAAAATGGAGGAAAAACAACCTGTCAATAAATCATCAAATTCTACAAGAACTCAAAACCTATAACGCCAAGGTTAAACAGGCAAGAAACAATTACTGAAAAGAAAAATAATGCCAGAGTCCTATTTTCTGCTATTCATGATCTAATTAATCCTGATTTTAATAAACACAGACTTTGTACGAATGACCTTTTCTGCTAAGAATTTACAGACCACTTCAGGAGCAAAATTGACCTTATTGAAAGGAAGAACCAACATTTTACTTGACCAAAAAACTGTTTTCACCATCAGGATTCGGATGAATCCTGATGTTTTTAATAACTATAGACCAGTATCCAACTTACCATTTTTAAGCAAAATCTTAGAGAAATGTGTTTTTATTCAGTTGAATATTTTTTTTAAATCAAAAATTGTGTTTGTGAGAAATCTGGCTTCAGAATGAACCACAGTACAGAGACAGCCTTATTAAAAATCAATGATTTTAGGTGCAACTTGGACTCGCACAAGGTTTTAGTCCTGGTACTACTGGATCTAAGTGCACCCTTTGATACAGTAGACCACCTAATCCTTATAAACAGACTTAGGGTACTCTCTGGCACTGCTCTTAACTGGTTCAAAGGCAACCTCACAGATAGGTTTCTGGTAAGTATAAATACATGCTCCTCAGGGATCCATAAAATCAAATGTGGTGTGCCCCAAGGCTTAATTCTAGGCCCAGTTCTTTTTGATTTATATATGCTTCCACTTGGGGATGTCATTAGGAGACATAGCATTAAATTTCACAGTTATGCTGATGACACACCTACATTCCCATGTCCCCCGAAGACACACAGTCAATTGATGATCTTTTTAAATTGTATTTTAGATATTTAATCATGGAGCTCAGTCAGGACAAAACAAAAGTTTTAGTAATTTGTCCCAAGTCTAAGAGAGAAACATTTGTCAAAATTACAAGCACTATAGTTAGACATCCGATCAAGTAAAGAACCTGGGCGTCACTCTTGACTCTGAGCTTAGTTTTACTCCACATGTTAAGTTTTACTCCACATGTTAAGAATGTGGTTAAAACATCATCTGAAGAATATAGCCAGAGTCCGCCCGTTTCTCTCACAAAGTTAAACTGTATGCTACAGGGTACAATAAGAGGACAATATAATTAGAAGTTGTGATAGAAACTGATCTCAGTCATGACCACTAAAATGAATTGTAAACGTTTCATTGCCCATAATGCTTATTATCTCTATTTGAAAAGAGATGCATAAAATGAAAGGTTTTCATTGAGGAAACGGTTTCTTGTTTTTGTATTGTGGTGGTTTACCTCATTGAAATTGGTAGGCATGTCTGAGTTTGAATGTTGTTTCTAAGTGCTACTTGCTATTCTTACAGTATGCCTTTAAGGTTAAAAGATTTTATGGCTTATAGTGGAACTCAAAGATAAAAGTTCATTGTGGACAGCTCAACCCAGAAGGCATAAGGTACACTTAAGTGTCCAACCTTCTTACAATGGTTGTTTAAAGGGTTAAATGTCTCCTACATAGTCTATTTCTTGGCTCCTGGACAAAATCCCACAAGAAGTCCCTGCTTCCTCCTTTTTCTAGTGTTTCTTGCATTTTCACTTCCTCATGTTTCTATCTCCCACTGCCTGTTTTGTGTCTGTGTACTTTCATGTCCTGATTTGGAGGGTTTGGTGGTGCCTTTCCGGCAACTGACACATCTGAGAACCATTACCAGTCATCAATTACTGCATTGGTCACCACCTGTTAGTTTTAAACTAACATGTTCCTCTGTTTGCCTTTGATATAAATATGACTCCTGTTTTTATTTTGTTTTTTGTTGTTGGTTAAGCTATCCTACTCCTTTCTGTCTTGCCTTCAGTCATCAACTCTGAGATTTTCCAGACAATCTTGGTGTTTTGCGATCAACAGGACTAAAAGGAATCTTGTGTTGATAACAAATGAAATGATCTCCATCCCAACAATCAGATGTTTATTTATTTGATAAATTCATAAAGTCAAATTTACAACTGCTTCTTCTCCACTGGACAGCTTTGTTGTGCTCATGCGTCACACATAGAAACATGTAAATCATACTATGTAACATGTTGTCAGTTTAACAATTCTCAACAAGTTGTTGCAGCACACCTCCCAAAAGTATGTACAGCTTCTCTGTTATCCTCCAACATTCCTGCAATGACAATTAAAAAACTAATTAGTTCTGAAACTAGAAAGAGGCCTGTGTTTTTCACTAACTATTGAGCTTGTCATTATGACATTAGTCATGCGAGACAGGCAGCAGCAGCATAATGAAGTCTGCCTCTGTCTTTCTTCTATCCCCTGGAGCTGTCTTTACCTCAGAATGGTTTCATGATTAAATGTGAGTGCTTTATGATCATTTTTGACAATTAATACAGGGAGGTGCTTATACACTTCACAGTAATAATGTGTGGAGTCAATTTAGACTTTTTTTCCCCTTTAAATATAGCATTCATTTGTATTTTTGTTTTTCAGAATCAGTGATTTTCATTTTATTCATTTAAATTATCTCTTCCTACTTAAATTGAGATGTTAGTGGATTTTGAGAGGATCAGTACTAAATGCAACATTTCCACCTAGGAGAGGACACAGGTAAAACTGTGGACACTTGAGTGTTGACTTAGACAATAGACTGAATGCTGAAGCTGTGTACAGGAGGGCTCAGAGAAGACTCTCTTTCATCTATGATCTATTTTTTTTAAAAAGTTCAATATTTTCTAATGAAGTTGTCTACTTCTATGGACACACTTCCTTAATATTCTTTTTCAGTAAGGTACTTTCTGGTTCTATTATTTGGAGAACATCCTATCCTTTTACAAATTATACTGTATCACCCTCCACCTATCCCCCCATCAAGTGTATTCATACTTCTCAGAATTAAAAAGAACAAAGGATAACAACTCTTCATGTTCTTCTTGGAGTCAGGGAATCAGTGGCAGAAACATACAATTAATTTATGGATGTGATATGACTCCCTGCTGTCCACTGAAGTAGCAAATATGCAACCCAACCATCTATAGCTCACACATACTGGAAGACTGCTTTTGAATAGCTGTCCACTGTACTACCCACTAAGTATGAAAGGGCTATTTTAAGGGGCATTTATGTCAATGAGACTGTAGACATGGTGGCAAAACTAAAGGACAGTTAACTGTTAACAAATGATAATGTAATACTGGAGAGTACTGTCAAGTGGAAATTTCCATCCATGTTTTCAACTTCCAGAGTTCACCTCTGTCAAGTGCTGATGCCATGCAGGACAGGCACATTGGATAAACCAATGATCTTGATCATCAAATAATATCCCAGTTCTAATTTCAAAGAGAGAGGGACAGAAAGAGGAGAGAAGTGTGACTTCATGCAACTCCTCCAAATTTACTGCCAGTCAATAGGTTGTCTGTATTACATGCTCAAGAGATTGTGGCAGGACCAAAACGAGAATGGAAGGAGTACAAAATCAAAAATCCTTTAATGAAGGCAACACAAGAATGGATCCAACGAAACTCAAAAATACCTTCAGTCAAAACCAACTCAAAGCAGATAGATACTGTGGACTAGCAAGGAGCAAGGGAATATATACAAACAGAACTTGATGAGATACAGGTGCAAATAATCAGGGCAGACCAGTGCAAGGGAAGTCTAAGTATAACTAAACACAAGAACACAGACCTTCAAAATAAAACAGAAACTAACCAAATACTAAACCCACAACAGTTTAATCCTAATTAGGTGGTGGTAGCCTAGTGGTTAAAGAGGTGGGCATGAATATGGAGGACCCAGGTTCAATCCCCCAGATTAACAGAGGTGAGCCACTGTGGCTCCCTGAGCAAGGCCCTTAACCCCCAATTGCTCCCTAGGTGCAGCACCACCCTGACTGGGTCTGCTGCAGCCCACTGCTCCTAGTCTGACTAGAGCTGGGTCAAATGCAGAGAACTACTCAATTTCCTTTGGGATGATGAAAGTATAATAATTTTTTTTTAAAAAGGGGTGGGGACATTACAGAAAGGCAAGTACCTGGTTATGTTGTTCTAATCTGTGCATTTACTGTAATCTCTGAAGATTTCAAACATCATTCTCAGTCTCTTTTAAATTCAATTTTATTTATATAACATCTATTACAATACATGTTGTCCTAGGCACTTTCCAGAGGCCCAAAGCACAAACCCAGAGCATTTATTAAGTAAACAATAGTAGGGAAAACCTCCCCTAATGGGGGCCAAGTCATAAATCCATCCATTTTCTATGCCCACTGATTCCTGTACAGGGTCACAGGGGTCTGAACCATATCCTTGCTCATAGGACAGGTTGCTAGTCCATTACAGGGCCACATATGTAAACAAACAACCATGCATGCTTGCACTGGCAGTCTTGGACAATTTGGAGTTCCCAATCAACCTAACATACATGTTTTTTTGACTGTGGGAGGAAGTTGGAGTACCTGGAGAGAACTCACACAAGCACAAGGAAAACATACAAACTCTACACAGAAAGACTCCTGCTGGGCATGGGAGTCAAACCAGGAACCTTCTTGCTGTGAGGCAACAGTACTAACCACCAACTCACTGTGCTCCCCTGTCATAAATTCATTGGACAATAATTTAACTAAATTAGAGAAGAGATTGAAGAATTAGTTTGAATTTTGCCATTTTTGTATTTTGGATTACAGGAACTTGTGCAGTCTTTGTGTTTTTATTCATTGCTCCTGAAGTGGTGCTAAGGATAACCATTTGAAGTGTGACTCAAAAGAGGCTTACTCTCTTGTTGCTCTTGATGTAAACATCAGAAATAAACACTTCCAAGCTTCACAGTGGGGATAAGACATATTTCCTTAAGGTCCTGGCATATGCTCTTACACTAACTGGGTTACCTGATTAAGAGGTTAGCCCATACAGAGTCAGAGGGAGTTCACTAAATTTAAGATTCATTGCTCTAATAGAACTTCACACACTGTCCCTTTTCTTGCTCTCATGGTAAAATGTTCTGTTCAGGTTTCCTGATGAAATGGGTCTTTTATCAAAACAGTCACCCACAAAAAAGGGATAAAACCCTGGTTTTAATGCCTGAAGTGACTGCCTGTAGCACTTCTGATGCTAGTGGAAACACAATCATGAAGCACTGTTCTTAAGCCATCTGTCTTGTTGCTGATTTCTCTCTTGATTGCACTGTCAGAAAATCTCCCATTTTTGACATATGGATTTATCAAGTACATCTTGTTCTTGTTGTTTTTCTAGAAGCATAGAGGATTAAATATTCCTGCTCTTCAGTCAAGTTTCTTCTGTTTTACCACTATTGCTTTTTCTTCTTCATTTTGTTTCCTTCATGAACGCATTCGCAGTCACACTGTTTGACAGACAGCTTAACAGTCAGATGACTATCAATGAGGCCAATCATCCCTTCAGCAAATTATGTATTTTTTTCTTCTTCTATGGAGATGAGTAATAGGCATGATCTAAAATTATCTGTTGGACTGCTCAAGGTTACATGGGGCTGTAGTCTGTTAACTCGCAGCAGGTCTGATGAGCACTGACAGCAGGTGTGAGGTCAGCTTAACGTAAGATTTTATGTTACTGTGGATGAAGAGGCATATCACACTCTTTGACAAAATAGATGTAATCGGGGTTTTCATCTTCATCATTTTGATAATGTACCTCGAAAAGAAGAAAGAGGGCAAAAAAAAATAAGTTCTACAGTTCTCCGCCACTCACACTTGCATAACTGAAAGGGCTCCGGAGGCATTTGCAGCATAAAAATAACATTTGTATGAAATGTTAGTGTTTCACAGCTTTGACGCAAATCTGTTCTTGTAAGGAAAACACTGCCAAAAGCAATTGTTTACCAAATACAAATTCCACACTGCAGGTGACAGACTTATCAGATTGGTGATATCCAGGACAGCATAAAAGATTGTTTCATCCCAGAGTGGCTTGACGAGGGCACCACCCCAACACTTGAATCCTTCATACTGAAGTGTTTCCCAAAAACAAGCTGAAACAACTTCCAAGCCACAGTGCTTCTGTTTTATTTAAATTAGAGAGTTCAGGAGGCTCACCTGTTACTTCATACTGAAATAAAAGAGAGACACAAGGGATTATTCTCTCAAAATCACAAGAATACAGATAAGTGCAATTCTAAGATGAAGGCTTCAGGTTAAAATGAAAATGAAAATACTCCTGACCTTACCATGCCAAATTATGTAAATTAAAGAAGAGCAGACACTCATGACACATAGCTACATGTAGTAATTACACATGTAGCCTACATACAGGATCTGTCATGGTTGACATAAACTGGTACTTGTCCATTGCTGTTTGTGTTGCTCTCTGAGTACACAACCAAACACTAGGTGGTAATCCAGTTTATTTTCTACAGCTGTATTTGACATAAATGAAAACGTGACAACTGAGCAAATGAAGCATAGTTTATGTGCAGTAGCTGATTAAAGTTGCAAAACAGTATGTCTTACTGAAAACACAGCATCCTGTATTCCTGTCTGGCTAGAAAATGGCAGAGGTAGTTGCTGGCAATACATAGAAGGAAATGAACTGCTCTCAAGTGGACCACTAGCATTTGCTGCAGTCTGCAACAGCTACATTTCATTACATTTTACCTTTATCCTGGACATCAGATAGCCATTATTCTCATTCATAATTTCACAGTTCATCCAGATTGAACAGACGGAAACTTCAACAATTGTCTAGGTCATGCTGTTTGGAAACACTGACAAACTGAGTCTGGTGCAGAGTTCTTGCCTCTCCAGAACTTTGGATAGATACTGTGCTGTAGGATTATAGGCTGGTGGTGTCTTTTCAGATGGTACAACCCTCTCAGCAGATACATTATTTTATCTTTAGAACTTGTGAACATAACTTTGCTTTATGAGCTGGTAAGCAAGGGAGATGGAGAAAAGATGGTAAAAAGTCAAAGGGGAACAAAAAAGTGGAAACAGCCAGCATGGAAGCGAGTTACCAAGGGACCAGATAAACGGACAACTAAAATTTGTTTCTTTGACAAGAAACACCCAGAATCTGATTTAAAATGTTGGCTGCAAACTTCCAAATCAGATATCTTTTCCTTCTGCCCTCTCAATGTACATCTGTTCTTGTCCTTTTATCTCCCAATCTACAGTTTCTTTTGTCTTCTTACATCCCACACAGACAGTTGTTTCATATCCAGCCCCCTCTGTGTCTCTGATGTTATTTCATTCTCCTGTCCCTCTGCTTTTCACCCTCCTTGTCTCTGTATCAATCTCTTTTGTGTTTCCTTTTATCTTTGGTCTTCTGTTCTCATTTCTCTTATTTTCTTATCATCACTCATTTGTCCCCCATATGTAATTTTCATCCTCTTTTTTAGCCTATGCGTTTCTTTTTTCCCATCCATCCTCTTGTCCCCTTTTTACCTCTTTCACTTGCTGATATCTTGTCTCTGAGATCCAGTTTCTCCAGTGTGAAAACGCAACAGTTTTATTCAGTGATGACTTCTCACTTATCCTCTAGTTAAGTACTGTCTGAGGTGTCTGTGATTATTACTTGTTACTGGCTTCTTATGTCTGTATGATGCAGTTCAGTGACAGTAATTCACTTTACTTTCTTGTGGCTACAATTAGTATTATGGAATCACACACTGAGAAGATTGAGGCACTACAAATACAGTATATAACATTTTTGACATGTTAATTCTGTGTGGAGTTTGCATGTTCTCCCCTGTGCTTGCATGGGTTCTCTCCGGGTACTCCGGCTTCCTCCCACAGTCCAAAAACATGCATGTTAGGTTGATTGACAATTCTAAATTGACTGTAGGTGTGAGTGTCAGCGTGTGTGGTTGTTTGTCTATATATATATGTGGCCTTGTGATGGACTGGCGACCTGTCCAGCTTGTACCACTGCCTATAACCTGTAATGGGCTGGGATTGGCTCCAGCAGACCCCTGTGACACTGTAGATGGATTCAGCGGGTGTAGAAAATAGATGGATTAAGGATCACAATTAAGGATGAACTACTAAATATTCAGTTTCAAATTTGGCTCACTTGGCATTGAGAAACAATCATAGTCTTTTTGGTGGTAGAACCATAATGTGTACAGCAGCCTACCAATCTACATCAGAGCTGCCTGGATGCTTCATAAAACACTCCTGAAAATATCTTTTCTCTCTTAACTTAGGATATCTTGGCCTTAATTGTTCAAACGTACCTCATAAATTATTTTTAATATTTCACTTGATTTTGTTGGCCAAATGGGATGTTTTTAAATGTGGTCTAGAAATAAACTGACTTGACAGCTCACTAACAACTTGAAAAGATCATTAGTCACCGGTGACATTTATTTAACTTTTTTTTTTTTTTTTTACTTGAAAGTCTCTCTTCAGGTCAGAGTGTGAGATCAGTCAGTCAGCTTGTACACTTGTAGTGTAAAATTCATAGTTAACAAAACTACACTACCATAAACTAAAATGGCTGGTTAAAGGAGAGTTCATGGTTTGTTGCAAAATACCTCGTTTTGAAATCCTGCAAAGTATCACTGAAAAATTACCATAATGAGCATGGCAATGTGAAGCATCTTCCAGCCAAACTTCTCTGTCACTTTAGTTGGTTGTCTGCTTCAGAGGTTTCATGACTGTATCACGAGAAACTTGTCTCCATGCTGAGTTCTGACAAACCCACACAGCAAACCTATGCACATTTCCAACTCACTAATCCAGTTTGGTGTGGAAGACATTGTCCAAACGCCTGAAAATTTCCTCCAGAAATTTAATTTGATCCAAACAAAATGACAAGACACCTGCAGACTGTTTGTGAAGGCCTCACACTTGAGGTCAAAGTGTCACAAAGGAACTACTCTGCTCTTACTTTGTCTCTTACTTGATCGCTCTCATTTTTATCTTCCATCACTACCTTCTTGTCTCTTAGTTACCTCTGCCGTGATGACGAGCTCTGTGAGCTAGTTTCATTACTCCTGAGATCTTTGAAAGTGATACTTTAATTTTAAAACTTTGGATCTGCTTTGACTAAGCAACTGTTTTCCTAAACTTAATTAATCTTATCTCAGCAGAACATTTGCGAGTAAATGAGCTTTTGTTGAACTCAGAACAATTGGCTTCTCTGAATGAGCTGGAAACAGTAAACAGATCATTAAATTGGCAAGATCACAAATTTAACTTAAGTGCTTTTGATAGTTTTAACCATTGCATTGGCTACAATTGCTTTTAAAAATAAATACAAGTTTAGGATGCTGTATAACCATACACCTACTCCTCAGACTGCTTCTGCAGCATTCTGCTAAAGAGACTTTCTGTTATTTTATGATAAGGTTCTCATTATGTTAGCAGCTGGCCCAGATGTCTTGCTGTGAGGTACACGAAGAGTAATTCTGCTTATGTCTGGTGAATTATTCATTTAAGCAGAGTACTTATTTCATGTCCTAGCTAAAGATTCTGTTTAGTTCGTTGACGCATTTGCAGCCACTGATGATTATCTGAAACAACATGAACTGCATAAGATAAATTACCAAATGAGGAACGTCAACTTCAAGGGCTTCATACAGAGAATGATTATCATGAATATCAGATATGCAACTGTAGAAAAAGGAATATAGATGTAGCTTGTTAAACAGAACTTCAGGGGAGTGCACTGGGGGTGGTGTGGGGTGAGGGTTGAGGAGGGGGAAATATAGTAAAATATGTGATTTATTTATTTATTTTAATCTCACTGGAGCAAGAAAATTATTCCACCCCAGGTTTTGGGGTCTGGTGTTGCAATGACCAGACTAGTGTAGGGAAATTGCAGTCAAGTGGAAGGAAAGTTGAGCAGGGCTTCATTTATCAGGCTTAACCACATCCTGAAGGCCTGGAGCTGCAGATGCCTTGGCTGTCATTTGTGCCAGCACCAGAGTGGGAGAGTAGAGGCTATGGGGAACAAGAAGATGGAAGGGAGGACAGAGTTAACATGAAAGAATTTGGGGTACAAACCAAGACAACCAGCTCTGGGGAAGGCTTTTCAGGTAGGTGACTGAGGAAAACGAGCCAGAGATACTGAAGCTTGGAACTACATTGAGTGCCTGCAGAGGCTACATCTGGCTCCAGAGTTCAGACCTGCAGGTTTCTACTCTTCCAAGTCAGGTAGGAGGTGAAACATGATGGAGAGACACTGCTCACTTTTATAGGAAAGAGGAGAAAGAATGGAATTTTTATTCACAAAGTACATGTTTGTTTACAGGAATAATCTTGGCTTCCATTAGATTAATGTGTAATGGTAAGGTTTTGATTTTTTTTCTATACAACTACAAGTGAGGGAACTAAAAGCAACATGAAACATGTTGTCATTTTGCATAACTGAAGATGATTTAGGTTGAGTCGTTCTTTTTCCATATCTTTGATAAACTATTGCTCCATCATAAAAACCTTTTTTGTTTTTTAAGCTTACAGCAGGACTAAACATAGGACAAAAAAAATATTGCTTACTACTTCCCAACTACTTTGACAATTTTTTTTATTTTTTATTTTTTTACAAAAAAAAGTAACTCCAGTCTGTAAATAATAGAGTAGCAGCCAGTTTCTTACGACAGATGCCAAATATAAGAAGATAGTGCACATTCTGTGGTCCACTCTTAGTGAAGCCACTCTGAAGAGTATTCCTCAGTTTTATGACTTCTGGTTGTGTACACTGGACTGCAATGAAAGGAAAGAACATGTAAGCCAAGTGTGAGCGTTGTTTGACTCTGTTGGCCCTGTGATGGACTAGTAAACCTGTCCATGGTGTGATGTGTGTGATACAATTGGGACAGATGGATGGATCGAAGGCTGGATAAACATGTCAGCAAGTGAATTTGTGTGTAGCAGGCAATACTGGATTAATGATTCTGTTACCTTGAATTTTTCACAGTGAAACATGAAACTAAAATCATATTTATTTACTTATTTTAAGATTTACAGCATGTACAACCGAGCAATTTATTTCGCAGTAGTTTTTTTTTTTTTTCTGTACCATGATTTTTCAGTTGAGAGTCAAAGCACAAAGGTCACTTGTATACAACATATGTTGTGGTGCTGTGTGTGTTGTTTTTAATTCAAGCTATGATGTTTTCCTAAACCCAACCAAGTTTTAATGCTTAAAGCACAATAGGGGGAAAACAAGAAAAGGAGCACAACAAAGAAACATGAATCAAACACTTCATAGATCTGCTTTGACTCATACATTATTTTGTTAAATTTTTTTGGCAACAAAATCCATTTCTCTTTGATGTTCCAAATGTGCAATATAACAAACCTGCAAGAGAAGGGGTGGTAAGAAACCAACAATTCAGCAACTAGAAGTTCACTACAAGTGTGCACAGCAATGTTGACAAGAGATGCATAATGCTTAAAAGTCTTCTCTGATTGCTTGATAATGATCAGACAGATAAGTCTGGGTTCCTGATTTTAAAGGAGGCATATTACCATTCTGTTTTTATTAATATTACTATTATTCATAAGTTGATAGTTTGACAGAAACATTTGTGACATGCTTTTCAACTATATCTTTGCTGCTCTGATTATAGCAGCTGATTTAAGGGTCTGGAGTCAGCCCTCTGGCCCATGCCAGACACTCAGTCACTTATTTGATTGTTTAGAAACTGGTGTAAAAGCTTTGTGTTACTCTTGTGTGAGGCACAGGAACTCAGACTTGTGTAAAGTTGGATGGAGATAAAGGTGGAAAGACGATTCTACTCTCACGTTGGTCTGCTCAAGGTTTTAACCCAGAAGTACTGAAAGACCACAATAGAGAGCAATACACAGAAGAAAATAAAATTAAAGTAAACAGGATGTACAAAATGAACAGCATTGTTCATTTGTCCAATTGACTGTTCTCCATTTTTCCCAGTTTGCTGCCATCCGATAAAACAAGAAATCATCTGTTGTTTTGGTATATGGCATAAAAGGTCAACAAGAAGTGCTCAAAGGTAATAAGTAGGACTAATGAGCTGAAATTAAACATAATTTGATGGGTAAACAGATTCCCTTCATGTTAACATGGACAGAAACATGAGTTGAATTCAACAGCCTGGTCAAGCTATAGCCATACTAAACTGTGCATGTAAATGTAATCAGTGATGGTGGTTGCCCATTGTACATGACAAATAGCTTGCATTGCACACATCCCATTCATTTTCTATAGAAACTGACGAAGTGTGTTTATCGCCTTATCAAAGTGTGTTTATCGCCATGGAATCTTAAGAAGCAGCACATCAGGGCTAGTCCAGGTGGTGCATTTAAAAAAAAAATCATCACTATGCTTCATCCAGCACGAGGCAGTTAACCAGTCAAAGCTAAGATCACTCTCTGCGTCATTGTATTCATGAAGGTTCAGATCTGCTGCTTACTAGTGACTGGGAGTAGGTTTCTCTGCTCTATGATCCTCCACTTCCTGGTGGACGACTGCAGCTTGGAGGAAGGCAGAGGAGATTGTTGGTGTTCTCCTTTCAAAACTATAAATCCAGCATTATCCATGGTTGGTCACAGTTATGAAGCATGAAACCTCAATTCTGAGCTATTTTAGTCATTAAGCATTTGTTTGATTTATTTCAGGTGACACATTTCAATTAAATTAAAAGTTCATGATTTTTCTGTGGCTTTCTGGTTGAATTACATTTTTAAAAAATGATCTGTTATATCAAAATAGCAAAGCTGAAACATGGATGTGGCTGTGTTATTAAATGCATGCCTCTACAGGACCAGATGAGGGAAGAGATGCGACTGCAGGTGAAATTGTTTGTGTACAGTGGAGACGTGGCCTGAGAATTGTTCCGTTATTAGCAACTCCAAACCAATTACCTGGATTGTGTTATATTAGAATTTCTGAGATGGTAGTGACTTCAAACAATGAAGTAAATGGTAAAGTATTTTTTTCTTACCATGTCCTCTTTAAAACGAGAACATTTGAAGATCCAATGACACTGAAAATTGTTCACCCTGAACTTGACTTAAAACAAACTTAATGAAAGATGACACATATACACACACATATTCAGACAGACCTTTCAGGTGTGAGTCAGTACCCACCCACCCACATGCACGGACACAGATTTGTGCAGACACAAAGATGAAGCGTGTGCAGTCAGATTTACTTACACGTGGGAATGGACTGAAAAACACACAACAGGAACATGAAGCTGAACTTGGATGACAAACAAACATTGAGATTTTCTCTGATAAAGCTTGAGAAAATGCTAGAAAATGGACCAGCTCCCTGAGCACACACTAAGCACAAAGTAAACCCATGTAGTAGCTAACTCTCAGAGGTTAGTCAAGTGCACATAGCAACTCCTATTGAAAAAATAAAAAGTCAGGCTGGAAAATTTGGTTAAATTATGGTTTATTGTCTTTATTTGGTGCCATGTGTTATTACCATATCTGTTGGTTTCCACGCAACTTCCTAAAACTGTCTGTGTAGATATGGTGCTGTTTTTTGAATGAGCAGGGAAGGTACATTTTATGGCTCATACTTCTTTTAGCTATATTGTTTTAAAGATCATTTCAGTGTAAGCTCTGGGGATTTATAGAGTTTCTCCTGGAACCAATTCAGTATGAAAACTGGATGTAGATGTGAATCTTGTGTTCATCTTTAAGTCCCAGGTTGACGTTGGTAAACGGGCCTGCAAATTTCTCTAAAGCACCTGCTGGTAAGCCCAGCACTGTGGAAGACTGCAAATAACTAGTAAGGACATAGGGGAGAAAAAAATGACCAGGTCTCTGAATTGTTCTTGTGTTGTCTCCTTTAATGCACACATGTTAATGCATAAAAGTAAAACAGAAAACCACCATTACCAAACAGGTTCAGGTACTAATATTCACTGATGCTTTATCTTCTGTGGAGGAGCTGTGAAATATTTTTCCCTGGTAAAAATTTTTTAAAAAATTGCATTATTTCAACATGTCAGCCATAGTTGCTGCTGCTCGTTTCAAACTCCACCAAAGTCAGAATCGCCACATGATAACTCAAGTAAATAAAGTTGGGGCTAGTAGCAAGCTAAAATGATTCCGACTTCCCCGTGATAACACAAACAGTTAAAAAAAAATGCATGACTACATTTTTAAAATATGTTCATGTAGTTTAACGCTAATGTTTCTGACATTCTTCTGAAATATTCTTTCTCACTGACTCCAGATTGCATTAATATTACCTTGTAGTCCTTCCCATGTCTATGGCCAGCAACAAAGGCTTCTCTAAGACTACTTATATCTTTCTTCCTTTTTGTTGTGTGCATGCACATCTGAATACTTCTGATCAGCAAACTACAACACTGCTTTTAATCACGCTCATTTGCTTAGCTTGCTGCAAATAACACAAAAAAGTGTTTTATTCCACACTGAAGCTGAATCTTGGATTTACTTGGATTTACACAGGAGACAATTAGAGATGTTCTTCCATTTCTAGGGACTTATTTTGCGCCAAATCATCTTAAGACTTGGCAGTGACTAGAGACAAGTTGTACTATCAAACCTGAATCTAAATACCAAAACGTGTATCTCTGGTTCATGTAGAATCTGCATCCTCAGAAACATGGTGTACAGAAACCATAAAGCAACTTTAGAGTCAGAGATTTAATCATTCAAAATATTGAATCAAGATAGACATCCATATGTAGTGTTAATTTAATTTGTGCATTAAAATTTCATATAAATAAACAAACATGCTTATATTCAAATTTAGATTCAATGCAAAAAAATATCTCTGAAAGGAAACTAATGACAATTAAATGCTTCATTACATGCTTTATATGTTGGCTATCAACTTCATATTTAAATTGCAGTTAGAGACTGATCCCAAACCACCGCAAATTTTAGTTCCCCAACTCTAATTTAATTTATAAATTAAAAGTTTAAACAGTCCAATTTGGAAGTAATACACCCTACCTGGGAACATTGGTCCAAATGTGATGCAGTCAAACAAACGGGTGGTCTGAGACCACATTCACTCATTTCAAGTGTATTTTTAATTTTTTGTGATTGCTACTAGTAACATTTTGCAGTTCCATGGAGCACAAATACAGAAATCCCCCTGCATTTCGAGTGCAGTCCATTTTGTGTGGCCTTATGGGAATTGCTCTCATCAGAAACAGGAAATGAGACTGAAGTTTTGCAACAGGCTTCAGAAATTTTCACAAAACAGGCAAAACTGTTGTCAGTGCATCTTTTGTAAAAATGGACTTAAGCAAGTCAAGTAAGTCAGGCTTATGGTCTCACGTTGTTACAAAAACTCACTTTAATCAATATAAGTGAGAAAAAACTGATACTAAAACCAGGGTTTGGTAGGGGGACATTATCTAAAGAATCACATTTTGCATGAAGTTCAGATGGTAAGAGTTTTGGTTCATTAATTTTGTCAACACAAAGCAGATTAAAATACATTACTAAGAAACAGAATTAGACATTCTTTCATAAAGTCATGTTTGTGTTAAGCCCTGTGATGAAGTGGTGACCCATCCAGGGTCCATCCATGCCTTTTGACCAAAGGGAGCAGGGGTGGCCTCCAACACAGCCCCATGACCTCGCATTGGAATAAACAGGTACAAATCATGGATGCATGTTAAAACATGTTAAAGCATTTTATTACAAACTGTTAATCACCCAGATCCATCGCTGTCTAGATTTCATAATATAAGCTGTTTTCTCCATCTCTTCCAAACCTTTGTCTGTTTTGTACCAGTGTGTGTGGGGGTTTTTTTGTTTTGTTTTTTTTGTTTGTTTATTTGTTCAGAACCCTTTATTTTTTTATTGAGTATCTTCTACTCAGAGAAATAGAGGCAAAGGTTAATTATGTATAAGCATTGAGCAGATGCACCCCTCCAAGCTTCTAAGGTTCAGTTGCAGTCCCATATTTGACAACACCCTGCTGTGCAACTGAACCAGTAAATTGTCTAGGTTCTCCCTGATGAATTTATTTATTCATGAGTCAGAGAATTCTGCAACATGGGTCGAAATTCTCTTGGGATGTAATTTGTTGAGTAGAGTCATGCAGTGCACTATGGGTGTGTCTGGAACAAAGAGTCTGCTCAGTAATGTTATAAATAGGCAAAACTAGTTGATCTCTGATAGAGAAAAGTATTTATTATATTGAAGATCAAAATGGTGGATGGCTTTGTGCTTTGTTGTGGATGATCAGGTCACACAATGGAAGCTGTGATTTTTTTTTTTCTTTAACTGAAAAGTTTAATCTTGATAGTAGTTAAATGAAAGCATTTCTCCATATAGCCCAACCGGCTAATTTTCTAATGAGGGGCATATGTTACTGAAACTGTACCAGATCCACACAGTTTGACTGAGGGTTTCTTATTCAAGATTTAGTTGTACATGGCCCTGTCTACTGACCCCTCAATGAAGTGAACGTGTTCTGTACCCTTAGCAACGAAGTAGCCACAAAGCATAAGAGGAGAGTTTCCATTAGAAGTGAGTTTCCATTACTCTGAGCCCCATCTATTTGAGGGGGGTCAGAGTAATGGACAGGGGCACTAACAGGGGCACCACACAAGAGTGACTGACTGAATAAACAATACAGCTTAACACATGATACTTTTTTCCCATTCACAAACAGGCAGCATAACAAGAAACATAAAAGAAGAATGCAGCAAAAGAAGGAGATGTTTCTTGTGTTTTTGTTTGCCTTTTTAAACATACATTACAGTGTTAATGATTGAGGCCTCTTTTACAGGGCCATTCCAGCCAATGGAGACACCAATGCACCTCATGTTTCCACCTCTGTGCCTGATGGTAAGGATGATGTTCATAGCGTCATAGTTAGGATGCCGCTCTCTTGATATGTACTTAGTCCAGTTGTTGTCAAAGAGCTCAATTTTAGTCTTGCGGCAGCATCACGCTCTCACAAGCCTTCTATCAATTATTTAGATGGTCATTGGCATACTTCAAACAAGCCTGTATACATACCCCTCAGGCTTCAGTCCACTAAGGCATAGTGTGGTACCAATGGTTTTCTTGGAGAATGTGATCCCCACTGAACAGATCATTACCAAACTCTTCCCATGTAGTTCTGGGCCTATCCCTCAACTTTTGTAAGATCATTCTACCCATGAAGAGAGATCTTGCATGGAGCTTCAGACCAAGGGCATTTGATGTGTGTGGGTGGGTGAGTGTGTGGGTGGGGGATGGGGGCAGGGCATATTTTCCATTTTTGAATAATCATATCCATTCATATCTCACCAAGCTTCTGACTGATGGTCTTGTTCCTCATGCAGGTCTACAGTTTGTGTTCCAGATATCCCAGACAATTCTTTGCTCTTGTTCATGGTGCTGGAATGGTTGGAATGGAAGAAATTCCTTCTTTGGACAGGTGTACCAATGACGTGTTTAGATTAGGAGTACTTTCTTAAAGCAACAGAAATAGTTTTTGTGCCTTGTGATCACATATCCAGTCTAAGAGAACCAATATAACCCTCGATCTAATCAAAGTTCATTTATGCCCTTTGTATAATGTGTTTTCTGTTTTCTTTTTTCCTTATCTGTTAAAATAAACCTACAATAAATTTTAGATACTATTCTTTTTTTTATAAGTATGCACAGCTTTTGTAACATATAACAATTTGAGCTTAAAATTTCCATTCATTATGAATGGTAAATCTTGAGCACCATCATGTGATCTTGTAAATCCACCCATCAGTGAAACTTTCTTTTGCATGTGTGTGTGTGTGTGTGTGTGTGTGTGTGTGAGAGAAAGAGAGAAAGCCCTGGGATTTTTTCCCCCCAGTAGTTTCCAGGATGTTTACAAAGGACACTTGTAAAATTGTGTAATGGTTCAAATGTGAATGTGTGGTAAGGAGCTTATGTAAGCGCATCTCTCACGTCTGATTCATGCATTCTCAGATGCTCGTGAGTGTGTTTGTGTGTTCATTTGGGAAGGGGTGGTACTCTGAAAACTGAGGAGCTGAGACACCTTTCTGTGCCCACCGGCGCAAAAACATATACCACCAACATTCAAAGTGCTGCAAAGACAGCAGCAAGGCCAAGTGAGTGGGTAGCATATAAGACTAAAAAGTGCACACCCACAGAGAGACACCAACACCTGCAAAAACTGCATGAGTAGTTTCAGTTTCACTAAGAAGGTCAGAACAGACGTGTGTGTTGTACCAATGATTCAGTTCCCCAATGTCGGGAAACACATTTGCCTTTTAAAACCTTCATGTGGGGGAGCTAATTGGCATTCCAAACATCAGCTCAAGTTGCCCTCAGTCCAGCTGCATTTATTGAGGTAGTCATTTAGTTTTTATTCTGTCTAAATTGCTGTTCTTCTGAATAGACACTTTCGTACCAAACGGGTCCAAAGGGCTTGCTGAGGGAAATGGAGACTGAGGAGCTTCTTGATGCACAATGTACCTTCAAAGAGTGTTTTTTTTCTGGTTAAATTTACACAGCAGATGTGAATGCTGAATGACCACTACAAGTAGCAGTCACACGGAAAAAGATGTGTTTTAAAAATCACATTTTGATTCCTTACTAGAAGTTCTTTGTAGGTATAAGCTAAAAAAAAAAAAAAAAGAAGAAAACTTGAAGTCCATTTTTCTGTTTGTAGTTTAATTACTTTAAAGGTGAACATTAAAAACTATTGGGTCAGTTGGACTCAGGTTGCTAATTTAGCTACTCTTAAACAAAATACTACTTAAGATGCCCCATTTCGACTTCAACCCATAGTAACACTAGAAGTTACAGAATTACGCCAAGTACAAGTTCAAATGAATCACAGTTAAACTTTAAAAGCCATAAAATTTGATGCCATTTATAGATAAACCCTGCAGATTAAGCACAGTCTTGATTAAGTTAATTATTTCATGCCTAAAATTGATTTCACCTCCACCAAAAAACACAGAGGCTGTTGGACACTTGGTCATATGTTGTCCATCTAGGAGCACTGTTTTCTTCAGCTATGAGGTCCTATTGAAGATTTTAATGCTGTCACTGGAAGAGATGGTGCTGGTGGCACTGGCAGCAATTTTCCCCAAGCCATTAGTGCCAGTAATTTCGAGTATGGATCACAAGTGTGCATGTGTGTGTACCAGTTTCCACTTAGAGTAATGATCTCAGTGGAGCAAATGATCCACTATAAATGCAGATTTTTGTTTTGGTCTGTAATTTAGAAGGTCAAATGTTAACAAAATTGGCCTGTATGCTGAAATAATTGTCCATTTTGGTTTAAGACATTTTATAAAGAGTTATTAAAAGTAAACTCCATCAGGTTTCAGCAAATATGTCAAAAAAGAGACCTCTAGTGGTTAATTAATGGGACAGTTTTTTAGGACATGGTAAGATCAAGCTAACCTTCAGCAGCAGGTTAAACCACAGATGATAAGGACAGAGCTTTATTGAGTGGGTCATGTGACTTTCTTTCTGGTGTTTACAATATGGTGTATGTGTTAGTTTTTTTTGTTGTTGTTGTTTTTTTGTGAATGACAGGTTTTTGGTGCTGCAGTCATGTGTTCAATAACAGGATACCTACATATTCTGGGAGTAAAACATTTCAGACAAAACAGCTCCAGTCATGCTTGTAGTGCACTGGTTCAGAGGTAAAAACTAAAGAAGACACCACAAACATGTACATGAACGAAAATCATCCTTGGTTCCTTTTGGTGCGGGTGCAATAAAGAATTATATGAGTTCCTGTGGGCTCAAAAACACCTTATCTTTTTGAGCCCACAGTGCAATGAAATGAAGTCATGAGCTGTTATTGTGTTTTAAACCTGGTTTCATTTTTTTTAAAAGCTTGTTATTGTTCTCACCTATTAAATACCACAAATCTGTAATGGATATTGGAGCTCTTTTTCCAGTGAGCAGAATAATAAGGTATTAGGTTGGGTCTCTTATGCAAACCTCCTAAGGCTTTAATTACTATTGTAAGAAGGACTTCTTACCCAGAGCTGTCAACTTTCACTATTTTGAGTCCAATGTTTCAAAACCTACTGCAGGGCTTGCCATGACGTTGGTAATCATTTTTAGCTCTCCCTCAAGTTTAGTTTTAAATGAACTTTTTAACTTTAATGACCTTCTGACTTCTTAAAAAGAAGATTATCAGACTGAAATTTGAACAGTCAAGTATGTAATTTGCTGCCAAATTAATCCACAGCTGACCGTGTGTTTAGGTTCAGCTATTTCAATAGTATTAATGTGAAAACATGCCTATTACCGATCCTCTGAAAAGATAACGTTAACATAAATGCAGTCACAAGACCCCACTCACATATATCTATCCACATATGGCATCAGAATAACTATACTTTTGGTGAAGGCTGATCATGTTTAACTTTTCTACTCTATTTTGCAAATTATACAATGTAGGCTGATGCTGTTGAACCGGCAGGTGGCAGTATTGACCTGTATGTGCGTAGTCAACTGGGGGAATGAGAAATAGAAGCAAGAGAAATCAAAATAATAATAGAAACAACAACCTCAGTACTAGGGGTGGTCCAGGCATTATTGTGAGGTGGTTTACTCAAGAATGAATATCTGCTTTGATTTACACAGCACATTTCTGGTGACTGTGGCAAAAGTTGCATTCTTGTTTGAACTGTTTCAAAACTGAGCTCATGTGTGGCTCATACCCCCCGTCTAATGTCACCTGTGCAGATGGAGCTGAGTTCTTAATGCATCTAGGCTTCTTTCATACCTGTGCTTGTTTCTTTGCATTTTCATGTCACCAGTGATAGATCACAACAGATGCAAGCTGAATCCATCACCTTATTCTGTTTCCTAGGTTCTGCACCCTTGAATACCTCTTCTCAGTCCTCCCACCTCCCATCAAAGACACAAGCAGAAGAGACAGGGGCAGTAATAAAAAAAATAAAAAAAAAAAATAAAAAAAAAGACTGGAGGTGACTGACATTTAACAAATGAAATGTCCTTACTTTTTATTCCTGTTTTCAATCTTCCGTGACAGTGGGATGTTTTGGCCTTCTGCTGTAGTTAAGACTGACATTAAAAGCCTTTCATGTAATGAAGAATTACTTTTAATTCAACATATAACATAGTTTGCCACCTTTCAGATACTTCAAGTGAAAAAAAATTAGAAAAGGATACAATTAAGTATTGTTTTTGAAGCCTCTTATGGAAGCCCCCAATTTCCTCCAAGTCTCCTCCAGGTCCATTTTAGGATGTGGGACATGCTGAGTTCCATTTCAGGTAAGAGGGTAAAGAGGGAAAACATGACAAATTGGATAAATGAGATGAGACTTCTGCCATCAGGGAATAAAAATGGTGAACAAGGTAAACATTGAAACATTTGCACTGGGCTAAAAAGCTGATTTTCAAAAGGAAGTCAAAGTTTCCCCTTTCCTCATGTATGACTTTGCCACATATCTTCTTACAAAAAAAAAAAATGTAATTTAAACTTACAGCTATACATCTACACAAACTGTGTCCAAATACTGAATATAAAGGGCTGAATGAGCATATGACATGAAACAAAAAAGAGAGAAGCACTTTTGGTTCCACTGACGTGAACACTGGCATCAGTTTACTGTAAGTAGTTGAGGTTTTGAAGCCGTGTATTCCTGGATTTAACAACTATCTAGGGATGAGCACAAACTGTATGACGTATCTTTAAGGGTAAAGCCTTTGTGTGCGTGTTTGTGTGCACATACAAGTTTGCATGCTACTGAAAATGCCTCATCAGTCAAGAGGAAATAACGGTTTGAATTCCCGAAAAAGACCTTGACTAATAATGACACCTCTATTTGTCAACTTACTGTCTCAGAGAAGGGAGTACATCATAATGAAGTACATTTGTTGTCTTGGTCTGGATCAAACTTTTGTTTTCTAAACAATGTCCGCAGAAATGAAGCTCATTAAGAAATTCAATATTAGTCAGAAAATACAAAATTCAGCTTCATCCCAGTTTGATGACTTTTTCATGAGTCCAGATAGCAACAAAATGTTTTAATTTATTAGTATTATATATTGGGATGTAGAAGAAGACTAGCTGGGCTCCGAGTGCTAGCGGGGTTGCATCAGGAAGGGCATCTGGTGTAAAACTCGGGCCAAATCAATGTGCAGACTATGATCCTCTGTGGCGACCCCTCTACTCAGAGGAATTAAGCCGAAATGGTTGAGAGAGAAGATTACTTGTGTAACATCACATGAAGAAGATCTATCTGAAAGCAAGACTTGGTGTAATGGACAAAACTTAAAGCAGTATTTCCCAACCCTGTTTCTCAAGGACTCCTGTCATGCATGTTTTAAATATCTCCTTGCATCAGCATAGCTGATTCAAATTACTAGTCATTATCATCTTGTCATCAAGGTCTGCAAAACTGTTACTGACAGCCATTTGTATCAGGGTGTGTTGAACCAGAGAAACATCTAAAACATGCAGGACAGTGGTCCTTGAGGAACAGGGTTGGTAAAAACTGACTTAAAGGTGGTCACAATGTGGTTACAATAAAAAACACAAAGTTTGATTTTATTTTTAATCCACTTATACTGTTTTGATTGACAACTAAACCAAGCTCAATACAGAATAATGATATGTTTAAATCCCCCCACCCCCGGCCCCCCTTATTCACTTGCCTCCTTTTGTTGTGATAGAGGAGTTTGTATACCCAAGTGATCCTTGGAGCTTTACTGCATATCATACCTCATGTAGACATCAACTGCCATGGCCCCACCTTGAACCCAGATCTGGCAGAGGGGCTCATTGGCAAACCCCTAGTAGCCTGAGTTTGCCCTCCTTTGGGCCAACCGCTTGCAGAAGTGGCTGTATACGCGCTACATGATCAGCCAAGTATGGCTCACTTGTTTCTGAGTCTGTTTTATTGACTTTAGGCAGCAGATGGCAGCAACACATTACTAAACTTAGAGGGAGAGAGTGCACTACAGTATATACACTTTTCTCATAGTAAAAATTGTATTAGACAAAGATGTACTCAATGTGTGTTTCAGCATTGCTGAGATTTTCCAGATTGTTCTCTTGTCTTTTCATGACATGTAAAATCCCTACAGCAATAACTGTGGTTCACATAGGAGGACGGACAAGATGCAGGATTTCTCAGATGATTGCCTGGCAATAGCTACTAATAATGGAACCAAATGACTAAACACAAAGACAATTGAAGTAGAAAATGAGAACAATTCATTTAATGTTATTTATCTACTTATAAAAATAAGTAGATAAAGACCACTTTTCATGGCAAAAATATAAAAAACCTCTGCACTTCTGCTTTATTTCCACCTTCCCCTTCAAGTGTTAATTTTTCACGTCATTTTAGCCAAATATAGTTCAGTTATTGTTCTGTTTTTCTGCTCAGCTTCACGTGAACATGTGTTCTTCCACTCAGGTCCGAGGGAACGTGACCACTAGTTAAGAACCATTATGAAGTAATCTCAGCTAACACTTAACTTCTTTTCATTAAATAATGATAATAAAAATAACACCATTTTACTTTTTCAGCCATTGTGAAGCCTCATAATTGTTATTCTTGAAGGTTTGTGACATTATCAGCCCATTAAAACTGAGGATTACACCATAAAAGTCAGAAACCACATTTAATGGCAGCTCTGCCCCACAGTAAAATGTTTTTAAGTGCACACAGGTCCGGAAAAGGAAGAAAGAGCTTGAGTGGATGTGTTGAGACAAAAATACAAAAAAGTACAGCCAAAAATAATCCTCATTGACTATATGTTTTCAGTTACTCAGTAAGACACAGACCGATTTTAAGTGATTGTCTTCATGCATAAGCACAGGTCTGTTTTCATTGCACGGAAAGTGTTATCGAGTCAAGTGGGTCTGAGGCAGGAATCTGCCTCAGACAGAGGAAATAGGGTTTTTAAAAAAGGAAGTGAGGCCCCTCAATACGTAGGAGAGGTTACAGCGGGGGGGAAGAGTGCTATTCAAATTAAATCAAAAGACTGTCTGGTACATGATGTACTGTACGTTAATACACTTCAGCTTACACTCCCTTTCTCTTTTTCTCCACCAAGGAACAAAGAAAACTGAGCTACTCCAGTTTCCAGTACAGATTCAACTCTAGCCTTGGTGGTTGGTGTAATTTGTTTTAGTGACTCATAACAGGCAAAGAAGAGATGACAGTCATCTTTTCGAGGACCATTTTGAAGGCCTGTCATCACACAGTCCAGCCACCAGAGTAAGAGACTGCCAATTTTCTGTTTCTTGAAACCATGGATACCTCTAATCATGCAGTTGTTTTACGTTTCTTAAATCCGCTTCACTGACATGGACGAGTGGAAGGCTTGTAAACAACTAGCAATCATCCATTTGCAGGCAGAAGAGATGGTGACAGTTAAAGTCAAACCATTACCATCAAAAATATGAAAAAGAGCCCTATTTCTGTGACAACATTCAAAGTTATGTGTTTCTAGAAGTTTCCTTTTCGCATGCATGACATCTGTGTCTTCTGTGTGGAGAATTGGGACGTGTTATTTGCCAAGTTACAAAGAGGAGAACTACCAACGTGCCGCAGGTAAGAGATCAAAGGAACTCATGACGTTTTTCTAACCCTAAAAGAGCAGTTTTTAACGTCTAAACCTCACAGTGTGGTCTGGGTACTGAAACCTAACCTTATAGCAAGTGAAAGCAAAAGTAAAAACAAATTTCTTCATCCCTTCTCCACAACTCATGAGCCCACTGACTGCAGGTCACAATGAACTTCTGCCACTTCTCAACGGTAGATGCTATATTAAACTAAATGAGTCATATTATGTTCCAGCCAGCTACCAGACTTGCTTATTCCATCCATTTACAGCATGGACCCCACTGGTATAAGAAAAAAAGAGGCATATAAGCAGAAACAGCTAAATATAATTGTTAGGACAAAATTATCACCAAAGGCTCAAAACTAACACGATGTCATACTCCAGCCAGAATGTAAAATAAATTAGGACAGTCAAAAAAAAAAAAAAAAGAAAAAATCTACTAATTGAAATACTTAAAAGCCCCTTTTGCGTTGCCAGATACCCCGCTTTTGTTACCCCAATTTAGCTTGTTGCCTGTGCTTCATACATTAACTGACACAATGTAGGGTGTTGAGCTGGCCCCCTCCATAACTCATCACTGAGGGTACGCTTAAATGTGGGTCTTCTCTGATGTAAATAGTTCGACACGGAAGAGCAAGTTCTGGGTGGGACTGACTGATAACAAGACAAGGAGGTTCTCAGGGTCCTCATCCTCAGAGCCAAGGATGCCATAAATTGGTATTTTATGGGAACTGTAATATACAGCTGGCTACTGAAATGCCAGACTGTGACTTTGAAAGAAACATAACTTGGGTCATTAGGAAAAACTTTGAAGTTTTATACCGTCAATGACCACATCGTCAGCAGTGGCAGTAGGAAGACTGGACTGGTCATATTTTGATTTGTGTTAACAGCAGGTGCAACGTAAATGACTGAGGTATGTATAAAATGGGTTTAGAAAGAGACTGTGAGAATCATGCCAAAATACGAAAAGAGCAGCATATTACACCACTACAAGTAAAATCGTTTTTACAAGGAAAGATGCCGCAGTGGCTTAGGAGTGCTGGTTCGACTGCTGGGAGGAATAAGTGGGTTGGTGAATCTGAAGGTTCCCTGGGCGCAAACCCAGTAAAACAGAATTTAAAAACTTTACTGGGAGGTTAATGAGCAAAATGTGCTCAGTGACCAGGTGGGTACTATGCAGGACCTGGACCCAGTAAATCAGGAAATGTTAGCCCTCCTGCAGAATCTTCTTACAGCAATGGAGGACACTCGGCACAGTAAGAAGATATAGCTTTCTCCCAGCAGGACAAAGCCATCATGGTTACATAATGACTTTATAATTTTTTTTTTTTGTATGCACACACAGGCATGCATGTTTTCACACTGGATGATGATCCTGCCAAATAGCAAACTATAAATATGTACAGTATTTTTCAGTGTGACTTTAATTTAGAGGAAAAACCCTACATAAGCCAAAGTTAGGCTACTGCCACCGAATTACTAGGTTACATTTAGGCCTCAGAACTACTAGTTAGAATAAGGAAAATATGATTTGAACCAAAATGCCATCTTACAAAACCTTGAACATTTCTCATGAAATATCATTGTATGACAAAAAAGAGGGTGACACCTAGATCCTTTAGGTGTGAGACATTTAGATTTAACACATTTTGGCAGGGAAATATTGAAATTATGCAAATCTACAGTTTCTTGGAATATAAAATGGCAACACTTCCAAGTGAGTAGAAATTGGAGTACAACTCATTACTGTCATTTCCCATGTGACTATTAGATACTTACTTCAGAGTACCACCACTTTT
The DNA here is from genome assembly GCA_028564865.1 of Zenarchopterus dispar. NCBI lineage: Eukaryota > Metazoa > Chordata > Actinopteri > Beloniformes > Zenarchopteridae > Zenarchopterus > Zenarchopterus dispar. The sequence continues at coordinate 9,745 of JAOWBL010000325.1, read as the reverse complement.
CTAATCTTTATCAGTCATAAATGTCAAATACAAGATGACCTTACAGTAATAATGGAAACCTAACCCCACCATCCTTTTTTTTCAGTATGCTCATTTGCTAATTTTTCCTCTTGAAGAATATCCCAAACATTATAAACATTACAGCAGTACCATAATTTAGAATTTCACGAAGAAAAGAAAAAAAGAAAAAAAGCCTATTGTATATTTTTAAATTTTTTAAATATATTCTTATTAGTACTTACTTAGCAATAGAAAAGAAAAAAAGTGAAGTGAAATCAAATGACTCTCCAAAAAGTGGCAATTGTATATTTTTCATATCCTACTGTTTCTAGAGAACCTAAGTGTTACATTTCCATTAGTATTATGGCAGTTTTGTGGATTAATTATACATAGGAAGTTGTTTAGGAGAATTTCTGTGAGTTAAAGAGCCCAAACTAAACAGATACTTACTCCACAGACATTTGAGAAGTAGTAGTCCTACTGTAATTAAAATGTTCTCTCTCTTGCTCAGTATGTATTTTGTTTGGGAATGTATTTTTTTTATTAGCTGCCTTTGTAACCCATTTTTTAAATCCATTTTATACCAAGGATTTGAACACCACAGGATCTGTTTTTCATTCCTGAGAAAACGATAAATGCTGTCCATTCAAATTGCCATTGACTGCTCAAAGGGTTGTACCACAAGCCACATTTCAGCAGTTGCAGCTGAATGCTTTATCACCATCTTGTCAAAGCGTGTGATGTCTGAGCTACAGAAAAAAAAAAAAGAAAATTCTTTGGCATTGGTGACAGAGTAGCAATGGTTTGAGGGTTGTGATTTGTCAGAGTAAGGGGTCCTGATAAAATGACACTGAACAAGAAAGGGTTCATAAATTTGCATCCTGTCAGTGTAAAGGCATTTTCAGTCACTTTCTGAACAGGTTTAGGCACCAAAACTATTTGGTACAGTTCAGGATTAAGTTTTGAATGAAAATGAATAATTTGCTTATCAAACAATCTAGGGAACACTTCTCCCCTAGCTAACAAACTTCTTTGTAACTCATTGCTTCCATGGTGTCATGTCCTTTTACGGTCACATCACCAGTACTGAACATTTGCGCTGTCATGGTGATTTGTCATTTTTCAGACTTCAGGTAAGTATATGTACATTTACCTGAAGGGATAACCACCAAACATCCATGCTGTATGTGACAATGGTGGAAATGAAAGTGTGTTTGTATAATGGGGGAAAAAAGTGTCCGTTAAAGGAAGATGGGGAAAAAATCTTTTAAGAGTGAAGAACAGTAACAGTCATAGCAGATGTCCTGAAACTTGTGTACAGTCAGCAGACGGTAATTTTTTAGTTAATCAACAGTTTCAAAATGTGCCTGTGCTCTACTATGCTTTTGCCTACATTGTGACTGTATGCATTCACTGTGACTTTTATTACTCAATGTCAGTCATATCTGCACATTCACAGACTCGTCAGCAACCTCTCATGTAGCAGCAGAATATGCCAATGTTGGCATTTTGCCCTCAATGGTTATTTTTTCAAGAGAATAGATCTAGAATACTCGTAAATATTTTCATTTGTTTTATGAGCATAATTTTTTAAGTACAATAAGTAATATTTTAGCAATGTAAGAAAAGCAAGAAGTCATAAGGGGAGAGCAAGACAACGCCACATAAGCCCCACCCAAGTAATTAAACATAGCTTTAGGAAATTATTGTTTGTGGTTTTTGCTTGAACTAACACAGACCTAAAACAGTGTTTCAAAAACAAAACTAGAAATAAAAGTTGATTCTTTTGTAACACTTTAGAATAAATGTTGCAAAATGTTGCTTAACTAGAAGAAACAAATGAGGAACTAATCAGTACTTAGCCGTTAGTTAATCTTGATGGTAATTGGTTAAAAACATCAAAAAATAAATTGGATCACCATGTTGGTTGTTTCCATCCATTATCTATGGCTGTTTATTCCTATTCAGCGCCACAGGGTGTTGGTAGTCTCTCCAGTCTAATTGTCATAAATTACAAGGTACTTCAGACTTTGTCAGACGTCTGTCTGACTTTTGAGATCATAAAGCACTTCAACATTTATGGAACAAACCAGTAAACCTATGGACTTCACCCACTTATGAGGCTGCGTGCTCACAAACACACACACACATGCACACATGCTGTCATCAGCCAAAATTTATTGCATACACTGAGCCAGCATCATTTAAAAAAAAGGAATTGAATAAAAGTATATATACGGAGGCTCACAAAAATAGATATAAAACTCCTGAGCTACAGAGCTACCAGAAAAACAAAGCAAATGTCTTTAATGTATATTTGGTATATGTGATGTTATTTAAAAGATAACTTCTGCTGTTATATTTTTTCTCAACTTTGCACAATAGTTGTTTTTAAATGTATGTGTGATACTTTTTTGCTTTATTTATTGTTGTTGATTAGCAAATAAGGTCATGATGGATTCTTTAATTCTGGACCTATACATTATTTAGTAACTCTTGTGTTTATTTCATTTTATTCCATATAAGAAATGCTCTGTCATTGCCCTTGTTCTCATTTTCACATGTCATGGTGTATGTCACTTCTGTCTAAAAAAAAAAAAAACAACTAGAGCTGGTGCCTCTCGATTATCACAAAGAAGCGATGTGCTTGATCGTTTCCACCCACAGATAAGTTCAGCAGCAGCTTCCACTTTGATATGATTCAGTCTCTGGTCATGCCCTATGTTTTTAAAGAAAGAGTTCAACTCTGTTTGTGTTATCAGCTATATGATAAGAAATGCTCAGCTGGTTATTAACCTGGCATGTTTTTTTTCTTTTTTTTCCTTTCTTTCTTTTTTTTAACATAATGCAGTTTGCACATGTAAAACAACATCCATATTCTAAAGTAGGCAATATGCAAAAATAATTTTAAAATCGTGATTCATTGCATCTGGCCTGATATTAAATTAAATTAATTTAAATTAGACATACCGTAACAAAATCAAATTTGCAAACAAATGTCTTGTGTAATGTTAGTGTCCCTTTTTCCTTTTAGCAGTATACCTAAGATTGAAATGCAATTGTGCTCAGTTTCAGTGTTTTTGTTCGTTTTTTTACACACATACACACACACACAAATACACACACACATATACACACACATACACAAAAAGAGCGTGACTAGTTGCTAAAAATTAATACAACCATGAGGAAGTTAACCTTTTACAAAACTTCCAGTGCAGCAGTCCTCCTATTTGATTGTAAAACTATTCCTTGCAAAAACAGTACAAAGTTATTTATATATTTTTTAAAAAATGGCATGAGGAAGCGCCTTCTTGACAGAATTTCCAGTCATTATTTCTTTAACAGGCCCACGGTCTTGCTGTCTGTAACTGTAATGGATCACGAGGCTGAACTTTTAGCTTCCACTCATCACTGCTGATGGCAACAGATGCATGTAATAAATATCAAAATCATCATGGAAAAATATAATTAATGTGAAGTGTGAAAGCATTCCACTCATGTGATCAGCAAATTTATTAATAAAACATCCATACACATTTAGAGAGATTTAGCTGAAATGCATACTTGGATAAAGCAGCACAAAGTCATTTTTAATTGTAAAAAAACTATTCCAGTTTCACTTGAAGGCATAATGGATTTCTTTTAATAAGTGTCATCTAACTCTTGCGGTCTCCTGTCTATCCTATCTGCAAAAACCATTTAAAGTTACTTTGGACTCAGTGGCCATCAGTGGACTGCAGTGGAGATGACAGAGACTCAGAGACTAGAGAGCAATAATGTATGAGAAGAAAAGAGAGTGAGTAACCAAAAGACCAATAATAAAAGTAAAGTGGATTTTAAACATTAACGTAAACCTAGAAAACAGATCTTTTTAAATATGGAGTTAGAAATAACATCATAAATGTCAGAAATTTTATATCTTTAAGATGATTTTCCAACAAAGAAATACTTAATAACTAGCATTTTAGGTAATTATATAAAAAAAATAAAACAACAACAACACAAAACAACACATAAAAATGCATAACACCCTGATTGCATACATCTGCACACCCTTTCATAATGGTGGCTCAAACTGAGGACAATTATTCACAGCAGTCGCATTTTAAAATTAAAGCTGCAGGTAAATGGCATTCACCGGCCTTTGATTAACGTGATTCTGGTCAGAGCCAGATAAAAGTCCCCTGCTGCGTTAATATTTGCTTGAATGTTTGGAGATAAATTCTGCTGGGAGTCACAGGACACAAAGAGTTGCCAAAGAAATTGAAGGAATTAACTGCTCAAAGGCACTAGTCAGGAGATGGGTATAAAGGAATAGTGAAGCGCTTAAAGTAATGTGGAATTCTGTCAAAAACAATTATCAGTTAATGGAGAAAATGTGGCACCACACATACATGGCAAAGATTAGAGCGACCCTACAAAGTTGATGAGAGGATGTGGAGAAAACTTATTAGGGAGGTTGCCAAGAAGCCAAGAAGGTTTAAACTTTCTGACCCTAATTTGAAAAAGGTGTCTAGTGCAAAGCGAAGACAGAGCATATTCCTAGGAGCATCACACCAACAGCAAAGCATGATGGAGGTAGCATCGTGCTTTGGGGCTACTGTTCTTCAGCTGGACCAGGAGTACTTGTGCAAAAACTTCTGTCCTCTGTCAAAAAGCTGAAAATGAAGAGAAATTGCACATTCCAAAATGACAATGACCCAAAGTACAAATCAAAATCAACCAAGAGTTGACTTCAGAAGAGGAAAAATCAAAGTCTTGAAGTGGCTTTGTCAGAATCCAGACCTCAGGCCCATAAAAAAAATCCTCTGGAATGACCTAAGAAGTATTATACACAGGATATTCCCTTAAAATTTGACAGAAACTTGAACATTTTAGCACACAATAATGGGATAGAATTCCAAGGTGTAAATGCATGAAGTTAACAGAAACTTATTGACAACAATTTGATGCTATAGTAAAGGCAAAAGATGCTTCCACGATGTATTAGTTGCATAGTGTTGATGTTTATGCAATCAAATTGTAGTAGCTTTTCTTTTTCTAAAATATTCCCAATAAATAAATTTTCTGGATTTCTGTTTGTTGGCATATTTCCTTAAAGATGTTACAAGTCTGTTCTTATATATATTTTTCACAAATACACAATAGTCTATTTACTTTTTCCATTCAATCTTTGTGTGTAAATCTTTGTGTCCAAAGAGCCACTTGACCTCCACAGCTAAAAATTGCAAAAGCTATAGTGGCAATATTATGTGAGGCAAGAAAGATGGAAAATGATAGTTGTCATTCTGTGGTCTTGCACTTTGGAAAGAGGAAATGAACAACTGTCATCCATGTAATGGTGTATTAAGTCAGCACCGTGCCCCAATGCAAGAAGGTCAAAGTGCCCTCAAGTGAACACAAAACATCAGAATGAGTGAAGATTGCATACTTCAAACAATTAGCAGCAGCAAAATGGTCTTCTTATGCAAGTTAAAAACCTCCTCAGGGGTGTATAAATCACACAGATGTAAATATAGTCAGTGAAATCACAGCTGTCTGTGTCTGTCAGCTGTTCAGCTTATATTACAGGACCACTTCTCACTCTTTCCACTACAAAACTCCATATAAAATTATTTAAGTTCAGCTGGCGGGCCTTCAATTTGCTCTCCTGTTTGTCTTCTGTAGATCACTTTGATAGCCCACTCTTGTTTTTGTGTGAACTTCTTTGTCAGTTTCTGTCTTGCTGGCAGTTGTGGGAATGTTGTAGTGACGCAGGCAGAACTGGGCGTGATGAAAGAGGACGTGTGGTTGGTTGGTCTGACAGAGGACGACGGCAGAAGACCGAGGCAGATGAAAACGGATGACCCACTGTGTCAAACACTATATGCTCAAAGAAGAAGAAGACTTTTGGAAGTACAACTTTCGAGTTAGTTAAAGTGAGATCAGTGACTCACAGTCAAATTTGATATAGTAAATGTTTCCTTTAAAAAAATAAAAGATTTTCCATGCCATCACAACTTTTTTTTGAAAGTTTGTCACTGACTAACAATGAAAACATTAAATTATCACATTGTTTCCATTACGGAAAAACAGGTTTCCAGTCCAAAGTTCATACAGGACAACTATTATTCAGTATTACTGTGGATTGCATTGTTCTTATCTGTACTACTCGTTGACATAAAATCTGTCCTGTCAGTGTTTCCATCCCTGTGCTGTCATGTGAGATTAAGTCACGTGACACCATCAGTCTTAGAACAGTGGCCAAAGGTGTCAACAAACCGCACCGTGACCTCTTTATTTCCTGTTGTGACGTATCAAGATGTTTTGATTTTGGCAAGTCAGTGTTCTTTATTTTTCTGCTCATGTCTCAGATGGAGTCACAGATAACTGCTCTCAGGTGTGTCATAATGAGAGCCACCAGTCATGTGACAGTCAGGTATGCTGCACTACCTGCAGGACATGTGTATGGTATGCAGGGGTAAAATTTACCGGGTGGAAAGAAGTCATCTCTTGATAAGATTGGGTTAAAGCTTGCTAAGTATTAAATTACAAAAATAACCAATACATTTACTTCTGATTAACTGTATTTTCTTTTAACATAGGTTTTTCACCCCACGGCAAACAGTAAAGAGGAATATATTTTGATCTTGTGGACTTATTAATGCTGCATCAAACCAGGTTGAATCACATGCTTGGAAAGATCTTTTAACATTTAACAAGTTTTGACTTGAATCAGGTTGGCAGTTTCCATATATTCAAGACAGTTTAGAGATCAATGTTTGTCTCAAGAACTGAATAATTTATGTAATTTCAGTACTTCTTAATAAGGTCACTGACCATTCTCTAATCAAAACATTTTTAGTCTAATTTCTCAGTTTGACTTAGTAAGCTTAATTCTATTGGTACACACAAGTCAGAACCTTTTTAAATGAGTTAAAAAAATATGATCTAGAAAATGACTTCTTTACAATGTTGACATGTGATAGTTACTATATTTTGTGTTATAGGTTCTACATTTGAAAGATGTACTAATGTTTTGAAATGTACATTTTTTTCAGTTTGAAGAGAACTTGGCTTTAGGTTATTGCATTACACAAACATCTTACTGTGGAATTAAGATACATTACATTGTATAGTTTGGATAGACATTATATATTCCATTTTCATTTCTCATACGCAGGTGTTAACTTTTGATTCATAAAGATAACAGGGTACTTAAAGGTTTCAAAGTTGACAAAAAGTGTGAGAACTTTGCAGCAGGGGGAGAAGAAAATGTCAAAAAAAAGTGTACAATGACATAAATACATACTGTAATTTCATGAAATGTATACAGTCACTGGTACAATACGTGAGAAGCTACGACGGCTCGTGTGATTCACACTTAAATCAAGAAATTGTGGTTATGACTCACTGTACTTAGATCTATGGCAGCAGGTATCCACATCATGTGAATCTACTTCTCTGTGGTTTGTCGCTGCACCATATGTGCATTGGCTCACTGTAGTATAACAGCAACAACGGGGGGGGGGAATGAATCTTAAAGTGGTGGGAAACAACTGTTTTATCGGCCTGGAAACTTCTCAGTAGTTTCCTAGCTTCTTGTACTGTCTTCAAGCGGGAAGGGTGGCTAACGTGGCAAATAATATGCAGCTGAGATGGAGCACTTTTTGTTTTGATGAAAACAGATAGCCGAGGTGGAAATCTAACATCATGACATCAAAACAACAGAAAAGGTTCCAGGGACCTGAAGGGCTGTTTAAAAACACAGAGCCCTGCTTATCATGTACATTTAGCATGCCATAATGACTTCCTGTTTACAGATCAAACAAATAACACTCATATGCTTTCATGTTTTTCGGGTTAGTCTCTTGTAACTCTTGTAACTTTTTAAGATCACATTGGTTTCAGTGCTTTTGTGAGAATCCCCTTTATTACTTTTTATCATCAACTGTACCACTTCAGATAGGGATAATAAATATTGTGTGATACTGTATATCTTTAAAATCTGACTGTACTTTATAGTGTTATAAAGTATTTTATTATTATAAATATAACTTGTATGTGGAAGAGATACAGGAACTACATAGGCCATCTGAACTGAAAACAACAATAATGCACACACTCTATTTACTGCTGTTGACAGACTAACAAATCCCCCTGTTTCAGTAGTGCTTGAAATTCTATCCAACCATAACCACAATGGTTTTCCTCTTTCTTTACTGACAAAATTCAGAAAATTAGACAATCAGTGCTACTGTGGATATATCTTGTGCATCTGAGTCTCTATGTCTTCGAGAAACCATAACACAATTTTGTCCAATCACTCAAAAATACCTGGACGTCATCATTTGTCACCTGAATTCCACAACTTGCTGCCTTGATACTCTGTCAAAATGATTTTTTAAAGTGTTGTATCATAAAGTCCCATCCAGTTCTTCAACCAGTCTAGAAAGATGTTATGGTCGTGTTGGATGAAGCACTGAGATCCGTATTGGAGTACAACACTTAACCTGAGTTAAGTTTTAGAGATTGTAACTATGTCTGTGCTTTCAGGTGTCTTCCCACAGCCCCTAAAAACAGCTGTTGTATCAAACATCCACTTTCTTTATAAGATCATAGAAAAAGCTGTTTTTCAACAGCTCTTCAACTCCTCACACTAACTGGGCCTTCATCACAGCACTGAAACAGTTCAAGTGAAGGTCCTTAATGCCATGTACTCCAATACGGAACTCAGTACTTCATTCAACACAGTCGACCAAACTACCAGAATGAATCAGGGCTGCTGAAACTCTCAGCTGCTTTAAATCAAGGATGAAAACCTTTGTATATCCTGTTGCATTTCACTAATATACAACAATGCTCAGTAACATTTATTTCTTGAATTTCATTTGTCTCATTCTTTTTTTACACTTAGGTCTGTCTTCTTTATTTTTTAAATCTGCTTTTAAAACCTTTTCTTTTTTAATGTTTTTATGTAAAGCACTTTGAATTGTCTTGTACATAGTGTACAATACAAATAAATTTGCCTTGCCTACGCAACTCCTAAATTTAATCCTAAATTTAATGAGCTGGTTCTCAGTGTTTCAGCTTTCCTCAGAAGAAATGATTCATGGAGGAAACATAAACTCCATTTTTGTATCAAACACCTTTAAGACAATAATGACTTCAGGTGGGAGTGATGTGGGAGGAGCTCTTAAAAGTCACAGTAGTTTTCCAGTTGCTTGAAAACTAATACTAAACTCAGACGTTGAAGTTGGCTTAAACTAATAGAATGAAATCATCAATCTGTCATGTAACATTTTGCTTTTGCCAGTTTGTTACAAGTTACAAACTCCCTCCTGAACACATTTGTAACCCTTTACCTTTTTGTCAACATATTATACAAAACAGCTCAAGCAGAGCTTTCAGGGAATCATTAGTGACAGATTATTTATTTCAAACATGCATTTCCCATTAACCCATTAAAACCTGACGCACCCTCCAGACATTAGCAGAAAGACTTTCACATGTTGCAGCAGGTCTTAATTGATCTATCTATTGTTGTATAAATTTTGTTGTATATGTTCATTGATACAATGACAATAAAGTATCTGTCCGTCCATCTATCTACTTACCTACTTACCTACCTACCTACCTACCTACCTACCTACCTACCTACCTACCTACCTACCTACCTACCTACTTACCTACCTACCTACCTACCTACCTGCCTACCTACCTACCTACCTACCTACCTACCTACCTACCTACCTACCTACCT